>OY284475.1:35683255-35969967 GCA_958336345.1 Dorcus parallelipipedus
CGTGAATGCAAACATGTGAAATAATTGCGCCGTAATCTCATCTGCTGATGAGGTCCCAATTAGGGCCGAAATAGCTATACAGAATATGCTCGGGGGCCCCATTGCGATCCTGACGACTCGCAGCCAACATTTACATGTTTGCGTTGACACGTTTTGTCTGCTTCGACTGCCATCTCGTGCGTGTTAGCTTTTGAGGCAGCGGCATTGTTGCTATCTGCTTTCACGACACGAATTATAAGTCGGAAAATAATTGTGCTGCGGCGCGATTATTTCACATGTTTGCATTCACGCGCTAAGCGTGCGTATATCCTGTTGGTCGTCGGGGTTGCAGTGGAGTTCTCGAGCTACTGTTCTGCTGATGAGGCCCCAATTAGGGCCGAAATAGCTATACAGAATATGCTCGGGGGCCCCATTGCGATCCTGACGACTCGCAGCCAACATTTACAAACATTGAATGATTACATTTTTGCAAAGATTAAAACCAATGAATATGTAAATATTCAAATCATTTTTGAATATGCTAGAGAACCACTGAATTTCTGTCAAAGTAAGACATCTCTCTACAGACTCATCAAGCAACTTGGTTACAAATTTAAGAAAGTTGACCGAAGAACTATAATTACTGAAAGGCAACAAAACCTTCTTAGTAGAGTACGTTTTTGTGCTAAATATATGAAATTTTTGAAAGAAGACGTTAAATTTGTGTTCTTGGATGAAACTTGGGTCTTCCAAAATGGCAGTCAAGTCCGTCAGTGGGTATTAGAAAGCACTTCCAAAGGTATGCCTTTAGTTTTCAAGAGTGAAGGTAGAAGGTATACTGTTCTTAATGCTGGAAGTAAAGATGGGTTCTCACCTGGTTGTGATCTCATACTGGAGAGTAGAGTTAATGACAGAGATTATCACAAAACAATGAATGGAGAGCTTTTCAAAAAGTGGGTAATTGAAAATTTTATTCCAGCTTTAAGATTATTAAATTCAAAATGCATCATTGTCATGGATAATGCCCCATACCAATCAGTTCGTCTTGAGAGTCCTCCAACTAGTGCTTCACGTAAAGAAGTAATAGAGCAGTGGTTGACTGAACATGATATACCATTTGACAACAGCTTTACAAAGAAACGACTTTTAAATTTAGTCAAGCCATTCTTAAACAATTCAACATTCCGGAGATATGAAATTGATCAATTATTACAAGTGGAGGGTCATGAAGTGTTGCGTCTACCTCCTTATAACTGTCAGTATAATCCGATAGAATTAGCATGGGGTTTTTGCAAAACATATTATAATCAGAGAATTCAAGCAAGACTGGAAATGAAAGACAGAGTTGTAGAAATTTGGCGCGAAGCACTTGAAAAAGGCACACGGGAAAAATGGATTAATTTTATTAGCATACTGAAAAGGAAATCACCAATGACTTTCAGAAATACATGGGTGTCCGAGACGTTGATGATATTCCACCATTTATAATTACTCCTTCTTTAGATACGTCTGACTCGTAAGATGATTTTGGTTTAATTGAGGATGAATCAGATTGGATGAGGAAGAAATTGTTATTATGGTTGTAGATGATTCCGACTGAAGAAAATGTGTTACTGTGGTCCATTGCTGATGTAGTTAGTTTGTCTGAAATGTGGTATTTTAGTAAAACAGATGTTCTCACTTGTATTAAATATCAGACAATGGCCGCTTTCAAAAAATGCACCTTGCACTTAGAGGACATGTGTCTCACATTCCAGTAACTGAGTACACGTGTTCTAGAAGTGTTTCTAGTGTCCCGGTAGTGTACCTTCGAAAACGGCCGGACACTTGGGGTACAGAAAAAATTATCTCACATTTGCATATGATCTGAAAATTTCAAAATTCACCGGTTAGTCTACCGGTTGAAGCAGTTATCTACCTATGCGTTCTAAAATTCACCGTAAATCCATTCATCCCCAACTTTGGCACTAATCTAATTTTCTATCGATGCAAGTAACCAGTAGATTTGCAATGGATTTACACTGAATTCCGAAATGTGACCATTCCAACACAGAAAATTTCAAATTGTTTAGTTTTAATCATAGGAACAGTAGAAACAAACTCGTAATATGTAATATTCTTTTCCTTGTCAATGCATTTTCGTACAGAAACAAGGTATTCTATCGCCTTTAACTAATTTGTAAAAGTTCTTTTATTTTTGCGTGACAACATAACCTCAAAATAATTTAATGGTAGTTTCACAACATATTCTAGTAACTTTTTTGACATGGGATTCACTTTGAATTGATTTTGAATTACGCGTCTCATTGAGGGATACAATTTATATTTCTTCTAAATATTTTTGCATCTCGTTTATTTTACAAGTCTCAACACATGTCAAATTTATTTTTCATTCTGGCCATCTCATATGAGTGAAAACAAGCTAATAGCTGACAAGATAAATCGTCGACCTTTTTCTTTCTCTGAATGTCTGCATTTACACTCAAACAACACGCACATTTGCTACTTTGTAAATGATTAAGAAGTAGGTCGACAATTCATCACTTCATATATCCGCATACCTTTGCGACTTAAATGAACTAAATACTGAGTAGTTTATCAATCAATCAATCAATTTATTAAGCTTCAAGTTCACATGGTGAAATAAGCTAGGTCAACGTATTGAAAGAAAATACATAATAGAAATTAAAAAGATCACAAAGAAATAAAATGTAAATAATAATAGTAAAGAATACAAAATAGACATATGCGTAAATTAATATTAAAATAGTCCACTAATCAGTAAATTTCTTAATACTGTAAAAGCAGTTATTAACAACATTAGATTTTAACCTATTTTTGAACGTACGAACTGATTTGACGTCTTTTATCGTCTGGGGAAGTTTATTGAAAAGAGTTAAGCATGAATAAATAGGAGATCTTTCATAGAATACAGTGGTATGCTCTGGAACAACAAGATCATTTCTAAATCGTGTATGATAGTTACTGTGTTTTAAGAAACCACTTAAATTTTCAAATGTGTACAGACAACATTTGTATATGAATATAGAATAAAACGTTATAATATTTTCACGAACAAATATTTCCTTACAACTGGCTCTGCTATTAATGTTGTAAATTAATCTAATAATATTTTTCTGTGCTATAAATATACGGGAGGTGGTTTTACAATTACCCCAACACACAAGATTGTACGACATATAGCTATAGGCTAAACTATAATACACTTGTAGCAAAGTATTCTTGTCCATAGTTCGCTTTAGTTTTAGGATAGCGTAATAAGCACTGTTAAGTTTTTTCACCACGCGTTCAACTTGTTCTGACCAATTTAGTCTCTCATCTAAGTTAATTCCAAGGAACAGTACACTATTCGAAAACGTGAAATTGACTATAGGTTTCTTGTTGTTGAAGAATTGGACGCATACGTTTTTGTTAGAATTTAGTATTACGTTATTCCTTTCGCACCAAGTTTCAATATCAAAGTTTATTCGAATTATTGCATCCTTAAGCTCTTCAGATGAATCGTTTGATACAACGAAGGACTCTCGTCGGCAATTAATCAGAAATCCATCTCTTACATGCTGACGCAGATCATTGATGAATAGAAGGAAAAGGAGAGGACCAATTGTGGATCCCTGGGCCACACCTAGTTCTATATTATGCGTACTGACACCTTTAACATCAACGATAAATCTTCTGTCTTCCAAAAAAGAGATAATTAAACTTAGGATGTTGCCTCGTACTCCTACAGCACAAAGTTTGTTTTTTAAGATGTCTCGATTTATAGTGTCAAATGCGCGCGAAAAATCAAAAAACACACCCGCTACAACCCGGCTTCTTTATTTTATTCTTTCTTTATTTCTTCTATAAAACTGACACTTGCTGTTTCCGTAGATCGAAATGCTCTGTTGACACTACTGTATAACATCATATTGCTTTAGGAATTTCCACAGTTCTTCACATATGATTTTTTCGAATATTTTGGAGAAGACACTCACAATAGATATCGGTCGATAGTTTTCGAAGTCTGTTTTCGCACCTCTCTTAAATATCGGAATAACACAAGAAAGTTTAAGAATATCTGGATATATTCCCTCCCTAACAGCTTTATTTAGAAGATCAGCTAATGGTGCTGCAATGGATGCTGATACATATTTGACTACGGTGTATGTCGTCTGGTCCCGGACATTTCTTTTTTAATGTACTTATTACATGTTTCCCGTCATCCGCGTCTACATTTTTGAAGAATACACTGTTGGATAAAGAAATTGAAGTTGTCCCGTCTGTTACATGTTGAGGTCCAAAATGTTGAGTGAGTTTAGTAACTGCAATTTCGGAGAAATAATGTGCAAATTTTTCAGCTACCATTTCAGGTTCCACGATTTTTTCATCTGTGCAATAATCTTTTATACCAATGACAATACGGATTCTATTTCGACCGAGTTCACTGTTTACCAAATTCCACACAACGTTAGTTCTATTATCTGCGTTTTCCACTAATCTTCCGCAGTAATCCTTTTTGGATTTAATTGGAGTGCTTTTAGTTGCCTATATCTTTCCCATAAGAATTCGTTGTCGAATTTTCTTGCAAGTTGATGTAGGTCTCTTAGTTTAGAACTTGTTTCTCTGATACTGTCATTTA
Organism: Dorcus parallelipipedus; assembly: GCA_958336345.1. NCBI lineage: Eukaryota > Metazoa > Arthropoda > Insecta > Coleoptera > Lucanidae > Dorcus > Dorcus parallelipipedus. The sequence continues at coordinate 35,687,877 of OY284475.1, forward strand.
TCCATGATGATGACCTTGTTTTAATTTTATTTGAATTACACATTGGATTACAGATATTGAAGCAATATAGGAAATGCCCAATAAAATTTTGAAAGGCTAAACGAATAGGTCCCGAGATAATGGTCGTCCAATCAGTGTATTCTAACATTTCGTGTAACATTTGCAGAGTTCGCATTGTTACCTTTTTCCGCTGTGGCACATTAAATCTGTTCTCTGTCACATTTCCTGAGATATTAAGATTGTATCTTAGTTTTAGAGCGTGGTAATCTGAGATAGTAACGGTCAGCACTTCAAATTTGCAATATTGGCAAGGAATATTTGTCATCAGGTAATCTATTTGTGTAGATGATGTTTTTCCGTTGCAATTAGCAACCACACGTGTTAGTTCTTGAAGGCTAGTCTGTAGATTGTGACTTTGAAATATGTCCTTTAGTAATTGAGAATTATTCGTAATTTGTAACAAGTCTATATTTAGATCGCCACAGAGAATTATAATGTCTCCTCTTTCTTCTGCGATGCTCAATGCTGTTGATAATGCGATAATAAAAATATTAATATTACCAGACGGTGGCCTGTATACGGATATAATAAAAGTCTTTTTACTCTCCTTCTGCAGAACACAGGCGCACATCTCTATTTCCATTTCTATTGATAAACTTTTAATGATGTTAACATCATGATGTTGAAGAGTTTCTTTAACGTAAATACTTGTTCCCCCATGAATGTGTTCATTTCTGCAAAAGTAGCTTGCTATTTTGTAACCTGGTAAGTAGCCCATGTTTAAATTTTGTTCGTTAGCCCATGTTTCAGTCAAACACACTGCACTAGGATTTTCGTCTGCAAGAAACACTTTTAGACATTCAGTTTTATTGAATATGCTTTGCACATTTAAATGTATTACTGTCACAGACGTGTTATTTGTTTTCGTATCATTGACATAAGTGGACTTGTTCTCAGTAGCTACATTACTAGTCGTTTTGTGTAAATTATGATTGCTTAATTGTTATGCAGATGCGTCCTCATATTGGGTTCTTTTTTCACTTTCCATTTTTTTGGATAGAATTGGACATGTCATAGCAAATGTCGAATGATTAATGTCTATATCTACCGCAAATTTATTTTTTGCAACTTGACAGTTTGGGCAAATTTGCAAATCATGAGTGCCGAGTGTTGATCTCCACATTTTAAACATCTTAGTTCATTTTTGCAAGTCCCAGCCAAGTGGTTAAAACCCAAACAATTGTAGCAACGAAGTATATTTTCAATGTTCATACACAGTACAAACAGCATAATTAATAAATACTGCTCCGAATTCCATAATACTGTTGAAAGTTTTGGGGTCTACCTCCACAATTGCCATAAATCTAGTTTTCATTCTTTTAATTACAATGACTTTTATATGTGCATCGCTTTTAACAAATTTATTTTGATTAAGTAGCCATAGTTGTAGTGATTTGGCATCAAGGTCCTCCTCAATTCCTACTATTTTCATCTTAGGTTTTACCAGTTGCGGCTTTTTAACATCATAACGATCCCCTAATTTTTTTTTCTGTTTCTCTAGAAATTTTTTCATCCTGTTCTTTGTTAGCGCATTGTAGAACTAATGTTCCTTTTTTAGCTTCATTAATTCTGGTGATTCCGACATTAATATGAGAAGGGTTTATATTTTCCTTTATTTCTGATTTTGTAATTTTACTCTCTTGCTTTCTCTTCGGTTTTATTAACACAACATTTTCATTATTCTTCAGTATATTTGCGTAGGTATTCTTCTCATTTTTGCTTCGTTCTGGGTTTTGTTTATTAAAGTGTTTATCATCTTGAGTAAACGACTGAATTGCCTAAAGAACTTGTTTATTTTCTTGTAATATTTCATCTAACATTGCCTGTGTTTGTGTTTCCATTTGGGTGTTTTTCTCATCTGTTTTATTCTCTATATTTTGTGGGGTTTTAATTAATATTTCATGCACTATTTTAATGTCTGCACTAATTTCTTTCTGCAGATTTTCTATTTTCATCTCACTATTTTTTATATTTGCAATCTCTGATTTAAGTTTCTGATTTTCGAATAATACTAATTCCAGTTGATTTTTTATTTCATTATTTTGATCGTGTATCACCTTAACCAGTTTGAATAAATCCTCCATTGCGACTTCACTACATGATGGTGTTGAATCAGCTTTATTACGCTTTCTTGAAGAGGTGTGTTGCGTGAGTTTACCGGTAGTTGCATCTTTGATTTCTTCAAATACTATATTTTCAGGGACGTATTCACAGTTTATGCACTTCCAGTGGCTCTTCTAATTTTTTTCTTCTCTCCAATGCCCCCACACGTATCATGACAAATTTTTACATTTATTGCATTGTAGGACTAATTTGAGGTCTAAAAATTCTTCCTTGCAAAATATACAGATATTGCAATTTACATCAGTGTATTCTTGTTTAAAACGAACGCAACCAAAATTCTGCAAGTCTTTTTATTTCATTTACTAGTCTCACGAACTGGTTTTTTAGCGCGCCTTGTGTTTATTAAGCTACATTTACATTCAATTTCGTGCCAGCGTTAATTCGTAACATGAAAATTTGACGTGTGCTTTCTTATGATACCATTTACATTGGCCAATGTAAGTGCTGGCACGAAATTGAATGTAGATGTAGCCTTAGGATTTCAGCGAAGAACACAAATTATGTATTTTCCCAGAGAATAGTTATTAATATCAAAACAAAAACTTCGACACGTATTACACACTTAAAAATGCACAGGAAGCACCTTTGTTCGACATTGTCGATTTTGTTCGACATTTTTCGCCCAAAAAATACCACTAATTAAAGCATTAATTACTGACTGCAATTTCAACGCGCACGAACTCTTCGATATATCATATAAATTTCAAAAGTTGATTAGTATGTTGAATGTTAGATTCTTCTTTTATTTAGGGAAACATTTTCCAGCAAATTAAACGTAATATAAAGAAGGATTCATTAGATTAATGAAATCACTTGATATAATCGGGGTTAAATATTTAGTTTTATTGATTACAAGAAGTTACAGTTAATTGTAAAGAAACAACTTGATAAAAATCAACAACTATATGTTTTTTTCATGGCCGAGTTGACGCGACCGTTACAACTGACTATATCAATTCGCCCCTGCTCGAAGAGGTCGCGCCGATGAGGTGTCCTGTTCATCAACTGAAAGTTCTGCTGGTCGTAGTTGATCCTCACGTAACCGGAGTAAGTGTCCGTTCTGATCTATTTGGTACATTGCTCCTCCGAGTATTTTTTTTATTACATGCGGCCCAGACCATTTAATCATGAATCCGTGGACTGTTCTTGGATTTTTCTTTGGCTGAGGATGAGATCGAACTATCATTCGTTGGCCAACGTGAAATCGCGGTGGTTGATCTTCTCCCTGATAACGTTGCCGATACTGTTCTTGTCTTTTTCTTATATTTTCCAAACGTTCGGTGCGGTTAGGGTGTGTAGGAGCTTCAAATGGCTGTTCAAACATAATGTCATCAACCGGTCGTGGAAGAGTGTAACCTAATAAGGATTGTGATGGAGTGTATCCTGTAGCAGCATTCAGTCGACAACGATTTTGAAATAAAACCCTCGATTAAATGTTGATCCCATGTGTTATGTCGCTTACCCTTTAGACTCAGACGCAAGCCCTTCTTGATTTCCTGATTACGTCTTTCGGCAGGATTGGCGCGTGGATGATAGGGTGGTGTAAGAAAATGATTAGCTTTCCAAATTCTGCAAGCCTTTGTCCACCGCTTGCCAGCAAACTGTCGACCATTGTCAGTAATTATAATGCTAGGATAACCGTAACGATGAAATACTTCGTTTTCTAGAATAGCGACAATGTTCTCAGCAACACCATCTTTTGTGGCAAACGCTTATATCCATCTAGTGAATAAATCGATAACTACTAAGATATATTTGTTGCCTGCCCTGCTTTCTGGGTAAGGTCGCATGAGGTCAACAACTACTGTATGCCATGGATGATGTGGAATTCGCGGACGTTGAGGTGCTTTCATTTGTCACGCTCCTTTCTTACACGATGTACATAACAAGCAAGCAACAACATATTTGTTAACCGCTGTTCGCATGTAGTATCTTTCTTTTATTGCTCGATATGTTTCATCTCGACCTGGATGTCCTGCGATGCTACTGTCATGAAACTCTCCTAGTACTCTCTGTTCATAAGCTTTGGGCACAAAAAGTTTCTTAAAACCTTCTGCTCTCCACCACAACAAGTTATTTAGAAAGATGTAGTTTTTAAGAAGCTTTCCTTGTTTCGGATCGTAATTGAGATTTTCTTTTTCTTTGAGTGCCGTCCAAGTGGTGATGAGACACTGTGTATAATGGTCAGCATGTTGGGCTTCTATAATTTCTTCAAATAATATTTTCGTTGTCATAAGTTCTGGTTCTACGATTTCTGGTGAAGAAATACTTGTCTCTGGTGGCAGCAATCTATCCCATGAAGTTAGATCTTCTCCTGCTATGTCTTCGTCGGGATTTCGGGAAAGCGTATCAGGTAATTCATTTTTGGACCCTGGGCAATGTTCCACTTGAAATTGAAATTCTTGTAGTAACAATGCCCATCGTGTGAGTTTTGCACGACGATCGCCTGTCTCCTGTGGCCAAGTGAGCGCCTGGTTATCGGTTCGAAGCAAGAACGATGTCCCTTCCAAATACGGTCTATAACGTCGACAACAGCTAGACACTCTTGCTCGTTGATGTGGTAGTGACGTTCCGCTGGAGTTAATTTTGCGCTAGCATAGGAGATTATTATTCGGACGTCTTCTACTTCTTGATATAGTACCGCTCCGATGCCAATTCCACTGGCATCTGTTTGCAGAATCATACGATGTGTTGATACTGGACGGTGAAGTTTGTGTGGTTTCTCCAAAGCCGTTTGAAGTTGATGAAATGCTTCGTCTTCCCTCTGTGTCCAATTCCACCGGCGCTTCTGAGACAACAAATTCGTCAATGGGGCCGCCATTTCAGCGAAATGAGGCACAAAATCTCTAAGCCAATTACATAGGCCGATATAACTTTGTAATTCTTTGCGATTTTTAGGCGAGGAAACCCCTTTGATACGACGGAGACGTTCTTCTTGTGGAATTATACTATCGCCTTCAATTCGATAACCCAGGTAGTTTAACCCAGGACACATTTTTCTACTGCACACTTAAGACCGTGATACTGAAGACGTTCCATGACTAACCTTAGATCTTTTAGGTGTTCTGACCATGATGTACTGTAGATGATAATCATCCAGGTAAGCCAAACAGCACTTACGAAACAATCCAGTTAGGAGTTCTTGCGACATCATACGTTGGAACGTTGCGGGTGCGTTCTTCAGTCCAAAGGGCATCACACGAAATTGATATGAAGCTCCATCTGGTGTAGTAAAATCGGTGAATAATTTTGAATTTGGGTCCATCGGAATTTTCCAATATCTAACCTTCAAGTCCAATGTAGTAAAAATCTTAGCGTTTCCGTAGTCTCGTAAAGCATCTTGAATTACGGGTAATGAGATGGGTTCATCTATATTCTGCGTATTTAATTTACGATAATCGACACAAAATCTATGTCGGCCATTTTTCTTAGTTGCTAGAACCACAGGAAAACTCCACGGTGACGTTGAAGGTTCAATGATGCCCATCGTTAACATTTCTTCCACCTGTTCTGCGATGATTCTCTTCTTTTCATCACTGTATCGATAAGGTCTTTGGCGTATCGGTGTTATGTCATGTAACCAAATTTCATGTGACATAGTTTTAGTTGTGGCTTGCGAAGTACCTGTGCTGTAGACGTCCTGGAAGTCGTTGAGAATTTGGTTGAAGTCATGATGATATTCAGGAGGAATGTGATGCTGTATGTCAGTCAGAGTAATTGCTGATTTTGTTGCTGTACTGGGTTTCGCACACCAGAATATTGTGTATCTCTTCTTATCGCCGAAATGAATGCATTTCCTGACGTAGTCGATCACAGCTTCATGTCGAGCGAACCAAGGGTAACCCAGGATGATATTATCTCTTAAGCCCTCCATGACGAGAAAATAATCAGACATTTCGTTGTTATTAACAAAATAAGTAAGCATAGTACTCCCCTTGAGTGAAAGACGAGTGTTTTTTCCAGCAAGACTGACATGAGACAGTTTAGTTGGACAGTTGGACACTTTGGTGGACGCTCATTTTTTGAAGCGAAATTAGTTTGCAAAACTGATGATGGAATTGGTTCTGGCTCTCCTTCAAGCACTATCTGATCAAGAACCACAGCGCGCTCTAGCATTTCTTCAAATGTTATGGCCGGAGGCATTTCGAAGCTAAGACAATATTTTTTGAGAACTAACCGTTTCACCATATTTACCATCAAGTTATCTTTATCTGGGCGTTTGATTCGATCTGCTAACCAACTTTTACGCCTGAGAAAAGTTTCGGTTAATTCGCTTTGTTCTTGAGGTATAGTAGTTATTCTATTCAATATTCGAATTCGAACATATTCGCTGTCGTAATAGCTAATTAATTTTGAACGAAATTGACCCCAGTAAAATTTACATCTGTCATAGCGGTGCCACCAAACTTTAGCGTCACTGCCTAGCCTAAATGATTTCCGATCGATTGGGTCCAATACGTCCTCGGAAGTTGCTTCGATGAAAAGTATTCTTCAGCTAGGGAAAGGAATTCGTTTGGGTCTTCATCATCAGTACCATTAAAAATTGGAGCAGGTAGAATTGTGTTGTATTCGACTTGTGTAGAAATATCTTGACTCACACTTTTCGTATTAGTTTCTTTTCTGTTGGGCGCCACTGGGTATTTATCTCCTCCTCCAGAAGAGGTTTGATCGCAAAGTGTGCGAGAAAGTTTCTGTCTTGTAGTGGCTCCAGTTGAATCCATCAATATTTTCGCCCCACGTTCGGGCCGCCATTGATGTAATCGGGGTTAAATCTTTAGTTTTATTGATTACAAGAAGTTACAGTTAATTGTAAAGAAACAACTTGATAAAAATCAACAACTATATGTTTTTTTCATGGCCGAGTTGACGCGACCGTTGCAACTGACTGTATCACACTGATGTTAAGGAGCGCACACACTATGAGAACGAAAATGAGCGAAAGATAGCGAATATATTCCGTCGATTTTTTTCGTAATTCAATTTAAAGTTCTCCTTGCCGTTCATATGAAGTGACCCGAATTTTTTCAATGTCTGGTCACCAGGAATTTAGAAATAACTATCCTAATGCCTCTCCCACAAATTTACAGAGCTTTGAGTTCATATGTTGCAAAAATATTCTATATCTTTTGGAATTCATAGAGCCTCTTTAAGATTTTTTCTTGAAATTTTTCATTTTAAAACTTAACGAATACATTAAATTAAATCGAGTTTCTAAAAATTTTCGGCAATCAATCTACACGTCGAATTAACAATTCCTGAAGTAATAGTTATTGTAAAATCGTAGCGATGGTGCTACTAGTTTTGCCGTAATTTTTGCATTGTTTATATACAAAATTAAGTAATTGTTTCTTTACAAATGTTATTTAATTAGTCCATTATGTGAGTACACTCAAAGGTCACAGTGTGTTACCATATAAGCAGGTTAGATTTAATTTATATAAACTACACATGCGCCAAGTAATTTGACGGACCTGTATGCTACGTTAAATTAACTGTACATGTTTGCTAAGTTAAAATGTTTCAGAAACCTATTTCTAATTTAACATCGAGTTAAACCATTCGACTCGTTAAATTCGTTTCCAGAGACCGGCACTTAATGTTCTGATTATGCACTTTCTCATTTTGTTGCGTTAAAATTAATTGCTGCAATCCACCAAACAAAAACTATTTTCGGCTAATACACAGCAAAAAATATGAGTCGTGTAAAATGTGTAGTGTACCTGGTAAAAATTTTAGATGAAATTTCTAGAGTACAGCAAACACTTTTTTTACACTACTATAAAATGTAAAAATTCTTTTCTCTAATTTCTCTCTACTTTCAAAATTACTCTAATTTCCGTAGAAAAAATAATCTATTGACAAAATTACTCTAAATATTCACCACAAAGTATTAAATTCTTATAAATCTGTATGAAAGATTTAATAGAGATAACTAATTTATCTATAAGTTCTCTAACACAGAGTGTTGTACACTACGGTTATTAAAACGAACTCTACGATTTCATAAATGGACCTAGTAAATATTTAACTCTAAACTGATTGGACTTAAACACACCGGTTTTAGTGTTTAAAATGTTCACTAATTTTTTACTGTGTAACTTTTCATAAAATTATTTTTGTTCGTATATTTCTGTGGACAGTGTTACAATGATTCTTGCTCAGCCTTAAATAATGAGTAAATAAACTAAGGTAATAGCAAAATCTATATAAAGATAATATTCACGACAATTTTATGAATTAAAAAAATTCTTCCAAAGTTAAAACGAGTAAAACAGAAATATCTCTCTCAAAATTATCTCTAATATTTCTTTATGATACTCTGCGGCTTTTGTTCGCAAATAAAGATTTTTTCGAAGAGAACTCCATGCAATATGTCAGGACTACCTACTTTCCGCTCAAGTACGCCTTTTTATGAAAGCGACAAAACGCTCGTAGCAACTACATATCTCTGATTTCATATCTCTCCCTCGCCTCAATATAAAAGAATGAGGTTAATGCGTCATTGAATAGTAATCGTAATGTATACTTTGTCCCAAAATGAAACTTTTTATAATTGATTTTTCTTTTCTCGAACGTATGAGTATTAAATGGTGTAATACCTACCTGTATTATATCAATTTTAGTATTTGTTCAACAAAGCTGCAGTTTTAAACGAAATATGAAATTTTAGGTCTTGGCAAACGCAGAGTGGAGCTTTGAACTTTTGCTACGGCTAATGGTATCTTCCACTAGTGCAATATTACAAACTTTTACAATTGCAGGCTCTCGTTTGTAAAAGAGGGTTGTTTTATTTGCTTCGAGATAAAATTTCCAATTTCGAGTGAAACTCGAAATACTCGGCAGGCCGTTCACAAATATTTGACTTGGCAAATCAAAGCTTAGGAAATATACACGCAGGTGGAACGCGTATACATGAGATTTGCAAAGTATGAAAATCTTGTCCCAGAACATAAAATAAAAAACAAGTTATAATTTTTAATATATTTTATGGGCATATGAGAGTACAATTTTAAGAGCAAAAATGCCCTTTTTCTTTAATACCAGGAGATGTTCCCGAGAAATTAAATAATATTTATAAAATGACGCAAATATTCCATGTTCGATAAACCTAGGCAATTTCAGATCCACGTTTTTTTATCGCATATAAACCACTCGCGTAAAAAAAGAAATAAAAGGATGTATCTGTGCCATTATATTCTCGTAAATCTCCAACAACATATCCGCCTATCTTCTGGTTTTAGGATTGATAAATGTGATGTTCCAACGATAAACTTAGCAACTTGGGAAGGACGGGAAATTTGTTCCCATGAATTCACTGCTCTGTTATTGATAATTCAGGGCAATTATTTCTGTACACGTATGTAACTATATATGTGCACTAATAACAAAATTATATATAAATGTTTACAAAAATATATTTTTATATTCTAATTCTATAGTAGTATAATCTAGTCCTAATCTATTAAATTTTTTTTTTCTGATTTGAATGCAACCAAATTTTGCAACTTTGTTGAATAACTCAAAGTATTTTTAAAGTTGTTATTTATTATTTTATTTTATTTATTATTATTATTATTTTCTAATTCTTGAAAACATCAAAAGCTCGTGAAATACGTAATGTTACGTCCAAGTCGCCGATGCATGATTCAATTTTAACCTGCTCACGTCAGTTTTATGTAAACTTGCGGACAAAAAAAGTGACCCGTTACATTGAAATTTAATGACGTTTTGATTATACTATGACATCAAAAATTATTTTGGTCAAGGCTAGTCATGGATGTTAAAATTATTGTATCAATCATTTTTTGAATGTCAAAATTTGTCAAGCAGTTCTGAAAAAGCCTACTTGCTGTTCTTTCTTTAGATTTTTGTTGAATCTCCGCTACATTCTGATATGCATTAGAAGGCTAGGTAACGGGGCTGCTAGTAGTGAGAAAGAATAGAATTGTACATAAGATTTTTGACTGTAACATTTAATCGAATCATTAATAAAATATATCAATTTATTCAGAGTTCCTATTGTTCTATTTATAAGAACATGACATGGCGCAGTCATCTGAGTAAAATTGCAATTACAAAAAACTGATTCTGAGGAAAAAGATTTATATTCAACTGAAGTTACGGTTATGTGATGTTTCGCCCTCACCGTTTCGCCCCGGGATGTTTCGCCCTCGTACCGTTTCACCCCCGAGCGTTTCGCTCCCGAAAATAATGAGAATTTTGAAAATAATATGTATTAAATAATACATATTACAAAATATTTTAAAATTCAAAATTATGAGCAATGCCTAACAAATAATCCATAGTATCTATCCTATCATATTTTTCTACAATATTTTCAATTTTTGTGGAAATTATACTATATTTTTTGTTAATTTTTGGTCTAACACCTAATAATAATTGTGAAATTTAATATCTGTGTAGAGACTGTTTTTTTAAACTATTTATAAATTGAAATATATTTGGAAATAAATTACCGCAAGTCCTACTTTGAAAATCGCGATGCTAGCCTTCTATGTTATTATTCGTCCTGTGGCGATCATTTAAGGTTCTGTTACACACATTCCACATTTCAATAGAAAATTGATATTTACAATAAGAATAAAATGATATGATTTAAATTATCAACTAAAATAAAGGTATGTAAAATAAACGTTTGTGACGACGTAAGAAACACATCTTGTCGCTGTTATTTAATGCAATGAAGAGCATTAAAGGACTGATGATTGAAAGGACTCAATGTCATTTCTAAAATTAGCATATGTTAACTTGGGGGCGAAATGGGTCGGGGGCGAATCGGGACCAGAGGCGAAACGGCGGGGGGCGAAACGTCCCCATGCCGAAGTTACTAACGATATAAAATCTTCAATGAAACCTCCGTGTATGTTGACATTTGAAGGAAATCTCAAAGAAAATTGGCGAAAATGGAAGCAACGTTTTGAATTATATTTAAAAGCAACAGGACTCGACTCTAAATCTGAAGAAAGACAAGTTGCAGTTCTCCTTCATGTCATAGGGGAAGAAGCTCCGGACAAATTTAACACATTTGCTCTAGAAGAAGAAGAAAAGAAAATATGATTAAAAGTAATGAACGCTTTTGAAAAATGTTGTACACCAAAAGCAAGTGGAAAGTGTTGACGGACATATATTTTTCACAAGAGTGCAACAATCAAATTAAAGTTTTTCATCTGATTAACTGATTTAAAGAAACTCAGCAGCTTATGTGATTTTGGCGAATTGAAAGACAGCTTAATTAAAGATAAAATTATTTGTGGAATATGTGATCAAGAATTGAAGAGTCGTTTACTACGTGAAGACAATATTAACCTGGAGAAATGTATAAATATCTGTAAGGCTGCAGAACTGTCAAAATCACAATTGAAAGCACTGGATTTGGATACAAAAATAAATGCAATTAAATTAGATAAAATGTAGAAAAAGGAAATGAATACAATAAAGAAACAAAATCAAATGGAAATCGCTGGAAACAGATACCAAATCAATCATCAAAGCAGTCATCGGAACAGTCTTCCCAGCAGAGAAAGCATTGTCCAGCTTTTGGTAAAAAAAATGTTCAAATTGCAATAAAATGAATCATTTTGCAAGATAATATACCTATAGCTTATCTAGCAGAGCTCTAACAGAAACAGAACGTAAATATGCTCAAACAGAAAAAGAAGCCTTAGCAATATGTTTTGCATGCAAAAGATTTAGTCAATATACAGGCTGTCGCTAAATTCCGTGGACCACAGATTCCTTGGCTCAATATAAGATGATTTAGCTCAACTTATCTATATCCAAAAGTGCTTCGTTAAGTCGGTATTCTGCTTCAAAGTTGTTGAAAAAAAAAGTTTATTTTTCTTATAACAAAAGAACACTTGAATTAATTTGGATGATATATGGTACGATGATCAATAGTAAGGTAAGTCACATTTTCAGATAGTTTGAGTAATTTACATTGGGTCACTAATGTGAGAAACAGGGTTGTCATCGAACAGATATTGCAATAACTCTCTTGAGGTTAGGAAGGTAACATTAATTAGTTAATTTTTAGAATGAAGCATTCATTAGGAAACTTTTTTTATTCTTTGTAATTTTTGAACTTTCTTACGATTTAGTCACAAAATAAAAAAATCTAAGAGGTTCCAGAGTTTCTTATTGAAAACAGGTTGAAACAATAGGCTGCTATATGCATAAAAAAAATTTGAGATAGAGGCATTCATTATTTTTCTATTTTTTGACAAAACCATAACAAGTGTCAAAATTTGCAAAGACGCAAAAACGTTCACTAATGAATTACTCTTTCTAAAAATAAAATAGTTATCCATATAAAAGGTATTTGTTCTTCGTGTTGGGCTACTTTTTTCAATAAGAGCCGCTGCAGCCACTTAGATTTTTCTATTTTGTGACTAAACCGTACGAAGTATCAAAAATTACAAAGACACAAAAAAGTTTCCTAAAGAAGGATTCTTTCTAAAAACTTAATAGCTAAAATTATCTTCATAACTACAAAAAAGTTATTTAGAAATCTGTGTTGTGGTAACCCTGTTTTTCACACTAGCTGTCTACTCCAAATTGTTAAAATAATCTGAAAATGTGATTTACCTTCCCGTAGATACTCATGCCAAATATCATACAAATTGGTTCAAGCGTTCTTTTGTTATAAGAATAATTAACTTTTTTTTCAACAAAGAATACTGACGTAACGAAGCAATTTTGGATATAGATAAATTGGGTTAAATCATCTTATTTTGAACCCAGGAGTCTGTGGTTAAGCCATGTCTACGGAATTTAGCGACACGCTGTATTTTTGTTAAAACAGTAATTATTGAAAGTGATCATAAACCGCTTGAATAGGTATATATTTAAAAAACTATTATCTGATTGTCCTGTTAAATTATTAAAAATGAGACTCAAACTACAAAGCATATTATATTGTAACGTTTTTAAAAGTTCTATTAATTTTATTTTAATCAAAACACGAAATAGTTAATAATCTAATTTATTTAAAAGTAACACTAATTAACACTAACTTAAACAATAATTTATTTATAAACTAATAAGTAATTTATGTTAACAGCCGAGCGAAAGTTTATAACGCGACTTCGATTCCGAACTCCAATGCAGAATTAATTAATTCGAACTGAACTCCACCCCCAGCGGCGTGCATTTTATAAACCGGCTCACTCTTCGGGAATGGCCTGGAACGCGACAGGCTGTCTGTTCTAGTTTACTCCGCCGTCAGAATTCTCCAGTCGTCTAAGGCGCGTCGACTAGACGGCGATGACGCAACAGACGGGCTGGCACCGCAATCGTCACACTGCCCCCTTCTTAAAAACGTTTCGTCTCGGAACGTTCCTCGTGATAGCCTTGAAGGAGAATGTCGAAATCGGCATGCTGGTCCCTCTTTACAACATCCGGTCTGGAAAAAATAGCAGTCTACGGTTTTCCTACTGGCAACAGCTGCCTGTGGGTGCTGACTGCAGACTAGAACTTCTATTCCCGTTCCGTTGAAGATGACTTCTATCATGCTGCGAACGACCCTCCAGTCCAGCCCATCTAGTCCGCAGCCTATCTTGGGAATGGCTAATTTCGTCTCCTTGCCTTCCACCAGCTGTCTCTTTAGGCTCCATAAAGCTTTCCAAATACTGCGATAGTCAGGCTTACCGCTTGATGTCTTCTTGGTGACTAAGTAGTACACGTGTCGTCTTCGTTCCGCCTCCGTGTGGATGATCTGCAGGCTCTTGCCCACCATGGGGTGCTGTCTTAGGAGTTCCTCGACCTGACCAAATTTCTTCCGGAAGACTTGGGCTATCCCCTTGGACATCCTTAGGTCTTCTGCCACACAGTGGGCCAGACTGTACTCTGGTGACACTTGAAAAAGGTCTTGCTGTCTTTCCGTGGTCACTCCGAATCGCGCCTTACTTCCTGTGGCGTGATGAAACATGAAGGTTTCGAAGTTTACTTCGGAACCTTGCGTCCGTTGTACTGTCCCTTCATTTTCTTCTCTGTTGTAAGGAGCCATTCGATTGAAGTGAATAACTTTGGGTTTGCCATGCGGAATCTTCCTGATGCGGTAGATGACATCGTTGATCCGTTTCATCACTTTGTAAGGACCTTCCCAAGATGTCTGCAGTTTTGGCGATAGACCTCGACGTCTTTGAGGATTATAAAGCCAGACCAGCGCTCCAGGTTCGTATCCCCCATTCTGAGCGTTGATGTCATAATGCTCCTTCCTTCGGTCGCTGGTTGTCTGTATGTTGTGACGCACTCGATTGTGAATGTCGTCCATTTTTCTGCGTAGACCGCTCACGTAGTCTTCGTCGGCAGGGATTTCGCCAGGCTTCACGCCAAATTTCAGATCGCAGGGCAGTCTTGGCTCTCGCCCAAATACCACTTTTGCTGGTGTCTCTCCTGTTGTCTCATGAACGGACGAACGGTATGCCAGTAGAAAAAGGGGAATGTACGTGTCCCAGTCTCTCTGATGATCGGAGACTACCTTGGACAAATGTCGGTTGATGGTTCTGTTGAATCTTTCCACCATTCCGTCTGACTGCGGGTGAAGTGCAGTGGTTCTAGTTTTCTGGACGCCGAGCAGAGTACACACGTTCTTGAATAAAGCCGATTCAAAGTTCCTTCCTTGATCTGAATGCAGCTCCATGGGTGCGCCATACCGACTGATCCATTCTCGGACAAGTACTTCAGCAATAGTTATCGCCTCTTGGTTTGGTAGGGCATATGCTTCAACCCATTTGCTAAAGTAGTCCATCACCACGACGATGTACTTATTTCCACTATTCGTTTGTGGAAATGGGCCGGCTACATCTATGGCAATTCTTTCGAAAGGACTTCCCACGTTATACTGTTTCATGGGAGCCTTGCCTCGTCTGTGGGGGCCGTTACTGGCTGCGCAGATTACGCACTTCCTACACCAGTCCTTTACGTCTTCCTTGCAGTGCACCCAGTAGAATCGCTCGCGCACCTTTTCCATAGTCTTCTTGATTCCCAGATGCCCTCCCGAAGTTCCATCGTGAAGTTCCCTCAGAACTTCCGGCACCCTATTCTTGGGGATCAGTAACTGTGTCTTCTGTTCCGTGCCTTCCTGGTTCTCGATGGTTCGTTTCAGAAGACCATGATCCAGCACTATGGAGTCCCACTGCGCCCAGTACGATTTCACGGATGGTGCACACGGTGCAATCTCTTCCCAACTAGGCCTTGCCTCCCTACTTTTCCATTCCAGCACCAATTTCAAATCCTGATCGTTCTCCTGGTCTCGTCGCAATTCTTCACCTTGCCATTTGTCGTCTACGACGGCCGTCCTCGCTGTCGTGGCTACTTTCTCCTCCAGCCGACTACAGTGCTTACAGTCTTCGGCACAAGGTCTTCTCGACAAAGCATCGGCATTTCTGTGGCTAGTTCCGGCCCGATGCTGGATTTCAAAATCGTATTCCTGAAGTCGTTCGATCCATTGTGCGACTTGTCCTTCAGGATTCTTGAATCGGAGGAGCCATTTTAAAGCGGCATGGTCCGTCCTCAGGAGAAAGTGTCTGCCATATAAGTACTTGTAGAAATGTTCTATGGACTTTACCACGGCTAGCAATTCCGTTCTAGTGACGCAATAATTTCGTTCCGGCTTTGACAGGACTTTACTGAAGTAGCCAATCACCTTCTCTTGCCCTTCTTGTATTTGGGACAGTACGCCACCGATACCAACATTGCTAGCGTCAGTGTCCACGATGAACTTGCCTTCAGGGAGAGGGTAACTTAGAATAGGAGCACTTATCAAGTACTGTTTTAGTTGTTCGAAACTAATTTGGCAATGTTGATCCCATTCAAACGGACGGCCTTCTTCGATGAGTTTTGTCAACGGCTTAGCGATGTCCGCAAATCCGGGAACATAGCGACGATAGTAAGTGCATAGGCCTAGGAAACTCCTTATCTGGTGTTTATTCTTGGGAGTTGGCCAGTCCTTCACGACCTGAATCTTCACTGGGTCCATGGCGATTCCATTCCCATTAACAATATGGCCTAGATAATTCACTTCCTTCCGGAACAGGTGGCACTTCTTGAGACTAAGCTTTAGTCCAGCTCCACGAAGCCGCTGGAACACTCCTTCCAGGTTCTTCAGATGGTCGTCGAAAGTTTTCCCCACCACAATTATGTCGTCCAGGTATACCATGCAAGTTGTCCAGGACAGACCCTTCAGAACCGTCTCCATCAGCCTCTCGAATGTCGCTGGGGCATTACATGAGCCGAACGGCATCACCGTGAATTGCCATAGACCCATACCAAGGGAAAACGCCGTTTTTTCTCAATCTTCTGGCGCTAGTTCCACTTGCCAATAACCACTCTTTAGATCCAAGGTTGAGAAGATCTTCGAACCGGCCAGGGTGTCCAAGGTGTCATCAATCCGTGGCAGAGGATAGCTGTCCTTTTTGGTGACGTTGTTGAGCAATCGATAGTCTACGCAGAATCGTGTGGATCCATCCTTCTTCTTCACAAGCACTACCGGTGACGCCCATGGGCTGCTTGATGGCTCAATTACATTGTCTTTTTCCATCTCACGAATAATGCGTTCTGCTTCCTCACGCTTCGACAATGGTAACCTCCTTGGAGCTTGACGGAAGGGCCTTTCTTCCCTGGTCTCTATCTTGTGTTTGACTATGTCGGTTCTTCCCTTAGGTCCATTTTCTACCTCGAACACATCTTGATACTGACAGATTAGGTTCTTCGCTTTTGTCTTCTGTTCTGGAGTCAGTTCCTGGGCCGTTGACATGACCATTTCCAACAACTTCTTCGGGACCTTCGTCTCTTGTTGTACGTTTGCTTCTATTTGGCGGGAGATGGAGGACACCATGGCACAGCTTCCCAAGATCGTACCTTTCTTGATGTTGACAGGGAAACAGTTCACATTCATTAGGCGGACTGGTATTTCCTTCTTTGCTGTCAACAACATTTTTCCAACGAGGACTCCTTTTCCAATCTTCTGATCGTCAGTGTTAGGTTGGACCATAATGGCTTGTCCATCTTGGAAAGCGCCATTCAGGTTTGCATGGACTATAACCTCGGTTCTGCTAGGCAATACGACATCTTCTGCGAGAACAACTCGAGCGGCCACGTCCTCTCGTTGATGTAGAACCAACTCCTCGTTGTTAACCGCCATCACGCCACGCTTCAGATCCAATTGGAACCCATGAGCACACATGACGTCCATGCCCAGAATCGCTTCGTCCTCTATTTCTGCTACCAACGCACGATGTTTGATGGGGGTCGATCCAATGGTAATGGTCACCTCTACTTCACCATGGACAGTCGCTGATGTTCCCGTTGCTGTCCTCAGTCTCCATTTAGTCGGTTCAGTGCGTCTTGATGACTTGATAACGTCGGGCCTCAAGATAGTCTTCGTCGCACCCGTATCCAATAACATGGTGTGAGGGATGTCATCAATGGTGGCATCCACGAAGACACTGCTGGTTAATCGCCGCAGGGCTATTACTTTTGTGGCTTTTGTCTTTGGGGGCCTTTGAATACGGGTCGACGTTCGCCCCTTTGCACCGACCCGGATTAGTTTCCCTGTGGCTTCCTTCGTGGAGGATCTTGCCTGGCCTTGGGACACCGCCTGCGAACATGTCCCTCTTCTTGGCAGTTCCAACACACCAGCGGATTCTTCCGCCTCAGGACTTGTTCCACAATGAGGCGAATATCCTCATCTGTGGTATTATCCTTGGGCCGCTCTTCTGCAGCAGATCGCACCTTGACGCTGGCGGGTTCCTCTTCTTGGGAGTCCATGGCAGCTCCTACCTTAACATGTCCTCTCGAGACTCGCTTCGCCGCCTCATATTCCAAGGCGTAGGCCAATGCGTTCTTGGATGTCTTAGGGTGGGCCATTCTCAATGCCTGCTGGTTGTCCGGGTCACGGATTCCATCTACGAAGGTCTGCATCGTCAAACATTGCAGGAATTCATCAGGCGCTGTAGGATATGCCAACCGGGCTAGGCGCGCTACATCAGCCTCGAATTCCTGAAGACTCTCTCCGTATTTCTGGCAACGGTTTCTCAGTTGCGCATGGTACACGTCGGTCAGATGCGCTTGGCCATAACGCATCTCCAGCCTATTCACCAGTTTGTGGAAGTCTTCTTGTTCTTCTGCCGGCATCATTTGTAGCACATCGCTAGCGTCTCCCCTCAAGGCCACAATTAACGAAGTGGCTTTTTCACTGGCCGTCCATCCGTTCGCCTTTGCTGCCGCTTCGAACTGTTTGAAATAGTTAGGCCAAGATGACTTCCCATCGAATGTCGGTGGTTTAATTTTCAATTTAGAAGTTTCCGCTGGTCCTACTACAGTTTGGGCCTCATTATTTTCTGGTATTCCTGCTGGTGACGGATCACCGAACACTCGCAACCCTGCCATGACTTGCTCGAGATTTTTAATTTTATTATCCTGCTGGAATAGTATTTCTTCGACATTTTCCTGCAGATTTCTTGTCTCCTCCGATATTTTTACTACTAGTTTATCCTCGAGACCTTTTGATTGCTCTAGAAATTCATCCTTCAAATTTTCAGACTGTTCTTGTAATTTAGTTTCTAGATTTCTCAACTGTTACATTAACTTATCTTCAAGTTTCTCTTCTAAAATTTTCACATTTTCTTCCGTGTTTTTAGAATATTCCATTAATTTACTTAGGTCGTCTTTCAAATTTCCAAGATCGTCTTTCAAATTTCCGGATTGTTCTCGAAACTTCTCATCTAAATTTCTGGACTGTTCCAGTAATTTATTTTGTAATTCATCTTTGAAATTTCCAGATTGTTCCTTTAATTTAGCTTCTAAATTTCCAGATTGTTCCAATAATTTATTTTGCAATTCGTCCTTGAAATTTCCAGATTGTTCTTTTAATTTCTCGTCTAAACTTCTGGATTGTTCCAGCAATTCATCTCTGAATATCTTACTTAAATCTGCAGGACCGCCCGAGATTTCAAAAAGAAAGGTTTTCGGGTCCTCTCCTGCTTCTAGTAGCGCTTGGTGTAGTCTCTCTTGCAAAATCGATTTCGTTCCGGAAATTTCCAATTCGCGTTCTTCTAATTCGGCTTTCAAGTCGGTCACTTTTAAATCTTTTAACAGCACTTTCTTTGAAGCCATTGTTTCTTTTTCGACACTGCACTTTGTTTAATTTCAATTTGTTCAATTTGTTCAATTTAATTTTAATTGTTTATTTATTTTCACGAACCTCGCACCTGACACCAATGTAACGTTTTTAAAGGTTCTATTAATTTTATTTTAATCAAAACACGAAATAGTTAATAATCTAATTTATTTAAAAGTAACACTAATTAACACTAACTTAAACAATAATTTATTTATAAACAAATAAGTAATTTATGTTAACAGCCGAGCGAAAGTTTATAACGCGACTTCGATTCCGAACTCCAATGCAGAATTAATTAATTCGAACTGAACTCCACCCCCAGCGGCGTGCATTTTATAAACCGGCTCTCTCTTCGGGAATGGCCTGGAACGCGACAGGCTGTCTGTTCTAGTTTACTCCGCCGTCAGAATTCTCCAGTCGTCTAAGGCGCGTCGACTAGACGGCGATGACGCAACAGACGGGCTGGCACCGCAATCGTCACAATATAATTGTCGAATACAGGCCTGGAAAAGAATTACTGTTAGCAGATACTTTATCATCATCTTTCAGATAATTTTGATATTGAAATTGAGGCTCAAGTTTGTTTATTAATGGAAACATTTCCAATATCTATAAATAAAAAAGAAATTTTTCAAAAAGAGACAAAAAATGATGAAGAAATGCAAATAATTACAGATTTTATAAAAATAGGTTGGCCTACAGAAAAGATTAAAGTGCCTGATCTAATTAAACCTTATTTCACATATGCAGTTGCGTTAAATATAATCGATGATTTAATATTTAAAGAAACCAGATTAGTAGTACCAAAAAATTTAAGAAAAGAAATTCTTGAAAAAGTTCATTATTCTCATCTTAGTGTGGAAAAGTGTAAAAATCGAGCACGAGAAGTTATATTTTGGCCACAAATGAATAAAAATATAGAAGACATTAGCTCTGTTCCATTCGTTAGGATTTCGAGTTCTGAACCGTTCAAAATCTTACTAAGCATGAGCAGTGCACGAAATTGGATATATCCCAGCGAAAACACGTACGTGTAAAAAACGTTGTAGAATAACACGTAACCAAACGTTGAATTCATATGTTATTGTTATGTTGAAACAACGAAAAAATGTCGCGGCAATCAATTTCTTTTAAACGTCTCTGTCCACGTGTAAAAAACGTTGTAGAATAACAATTAATCAACGTTGACTTCGTGTGTTACTGATACGTTTTAACAACGCTCGAATCAAGTTCTTTTAAACGTCTTTGTCCACGGTATTTTAACGTTAAATCCCAGTGCACACATACGTATAAAAAACGTTGTAGAATAACATCTAACAAACGTTGAATTCGTGTGTTATGGTTACGTTGAAACAACGAAAAAATGTCGCGGCAATGTCCACGTGTAACGTTGAATCAGACAACTACGAACGTGTATTAAAGCTGGGGGTCTAAATCATTAGACTGAACAAACATGGCTAATGGTGGAATTCGAACCCACGCCGCCGAGTGACACGACTTTCCAAGTCGGCTAGGCTAGATCGCTAAGCCACTTGGAGACCCCAGTTCCATATGCCGTATCGCTTCCGTGACTGATTCGTAAAGCGGGCAGAGGCAGTGGTAATAAAGCCGAACCGAGGACTTTAACTTACAATAGCTACGGGCCGCCCTCACTCGTTCAATTTCCGAACTCCTTACTACCTACAGTTTCCTTCTAACATCCATATTATCATAACACCATTAAATCAATTTTTCTAATTATTACAATCCTAAGCTTATTTTCTTTGTATATACATTTCAAAAATTCTAAATAATTTATTTATAATAAACATGTAATTCTAAATCGCCTATTTCTAAAAATATTTACACTAACTTAAAATATTCGACAAAACACATTTAATACAGTACTCTCAATTTACTTTATTATTTACAAAATTATTTCTCTTTGAAAATTTAAAAAAAATTACATGCTGCTCATAAACACCGCAATATTGTCACGCTCTCTTCGCGCTTGCAATAAATTCAGCTGTTGGGGTAAACGTAGCTCTCGGTAGACCGTTCCGTCCAGGTATGGGCTAAAGGCACTTGGGGGTAGTTTACCCGAATAACAAAGACTTGCTTACTTTGTCCCGGTTCTCGGCTCTAAAAAGGAAGGTCCTCTTCAGAGAAACCACCGCACCATTTTTAGGCTTTATTGAGCACCCTTCGCTATTGGGCCACCTTCCCGCTCGGTCCCCAATCGACTGTCCCGCGCGATTAATCCATTATCCGTAGTTCAGCAAAGTGACCCCGTTAACAATTATACAGAGTGGAAAGTTTAACTGGAATAAATTCTGTAACTTAGAAAATTGCCATTTGTAGCAAAATTCTTGGAACAGGTCAATTTTTATTTTTATGGCGCTTATTATAAATGGATTTCTTTAACTTTTCAATTATTTGGAGGGATGAAACAACCCCTAACTATTTTTTTTTAATAGAAGGGTATGTTGAGTAATTTTTTTTCTTAAAGCTTGTTCAATTGGGAATACAGCTACGTTTTTATTTTTTAATTTTTCTTAAACAGTAAAAGGCGAAAGAATAAAAAATAAATTTTTGACTAGAACGATTTTAACGCATCAGATGTTCAAAATGCTCGCCACCTCTCACTTGGCAATACCCTAATCGATTATAAATTCCATCCCTAACAACAGTTTGTAACATTTCCGGCGTTACTCTCCTAATTTCATGCAGAATTTGAAGTTCTGAAGTTCTGCTATGTCGTTTGGTTTAGTCACATAAACTTTACTTTTTAAATACCCCCATAAAAAAGTCTAAAGGGGTGAGATCTGGAGATCTTGTTGGCCACTCAATCGATCATCGGTCCTCTTCTTCTTATCCACCTATTAGGAAAAACTTCAGTGAGGTAATTACGTACAATTAAAAATTTAGCGCATTGGCAGCGCCATCTATTGGCTGCACGCAACAATACGATACCATATGGAATGCTTATTTCTTCTTATCAAATAATTAAAAAAATGGAGTTCCTGAATTTTTGGCATTAAAAACAGTTTTAGTAAAAAAATTCTTTTTTTTATTTTTTACCTTTTACTGCTAAACAAAAATAAAAAAATAAAAAGTAGTTGTATTCCCAATTTTTTCAACATATCCTTCCATTAAAAAAACATAGTTAGGGGTCGTTTCACCCCTCCAAATAATTGAAAAGTTAAAAAAGTTCCTTTGTAATATGCGCCATTAAAAATAAAAATTGACCTGTTCCAAGAATTTTTTTACAAATCGTAATCTTCTAAGTTACAGAATTTATTCCAGTTAAACTTTCCACTCTGTATACAGCTGTCCCCAATGAGTATTCGTGACAATATGTATGTATAATTGATTGACTATTGCGTTCTTTAGTATTTTTAATCACAGATTTTGGGCATCAAATACAAACTAATGACGTTTTCGATTGACTGCTCCGAGCAGCTCCAGATCAAATTGGACATGCGCATACAGAGCGAGCACTTGCGGTGGCGTATTCGGATGGCTTTTGCTCTTTTAGGGATCAAAAATTGACGGATTTCGTTGAAGTGGATTGCACGTAAAGTATTTGTGCAACGGATCAGTCACCGTTCAACGGAGCACATACAGGGTGAGTTTTTTTCGATGTTTAGCATTTGGATCTCGGAAACTAGCAGAGCTAGAGAGAAGGTTAAATGGGGAAAGATTTGTAGTTTTAGGAGCCCAGTTTAATGCAGCTTTTGTTTTTCTCTTAAAGTTCATGGCTGGCTAGATATTTTGAAAAAACTGATTTTTTATAAATTCGTTAAATGCATATAGCTCGGTTATTCTTGATTTTAGAGAAAAGTTGCAAGACAAAAATTGTACAGAATTATGTTCTTAATTAAACAGTCGAACTAAATTTTCCATATAAGCTCTTATTTTTCAGTTATGACATAAGCATCAGTTTTTTTAAATGGAAACCATAGTAGGCCATGAGTGAAAAAGAAAGGCCTTTTTTTTACCTTTTCAACGATGTAACATTCGATATGGTTATTTAAAAAAACGACGGAGATACGGCAGTTTTTCTCTTTCAAAATTGTTAATATGGTTGGCCATGGAAACAAAAGTTTATTGACAAATGCAAATTATAAACGATGAGCAAATAAAAAACAGATTAGAGTAGGCGCTGCAAAGAAAATGTTTATCTGTGATTAAATAAAAAGTACAGTTATCTAGTAACAGCGAATCACAAGACTCTATTTTGAATTTTAACGTACCCTTAAATTTGAACAACCTGTTAATAAGTTACAGAATAGCCCCTAATGACGGACGTTCTACTAGGAAAGCAGTAAATTCGATTTTAAAGAGGTGTAATTTATGTATTGCAAATAATGGTGGTCTTTTCGAACTCTTTAGAAATATTTTTAGTTTATTTTTGTTCTCGATAGTTTAGATTTGTTAAAGAGGTTTCGGATTAGCAATATGAAGGTCAAGTCCTACTCTCCGACCCTGGTAAACTTGCAGTTGTTCATCCGGTGAATTTTGAGAGGTTCTTTTGAGAACCACAAGAATGATCTCCCAAGGTTTCGCTGCTTCGTGTTTGTAAACTATAAAATAATTTATACGTACGAATTATTGGTTTTGTATTTCAATGTTTCACATAGCTGTTTGATATTTAACAGTTGGTGATGAAGATGAACCCTATCTCAACAAAAAGCGGTCATAAAGTGAGTGTTTACAAAAAAGAGTTGACATTAAATCGTTGGTCGCGTTCAAACGACCACAGCAGCTGAGTTGCTGACTCAGCAATCGTTTGTGATTGGCTATTATCTTAATGTGGGCCAATCACAAACGATTGCTGAGTTAGCAACTCAGCTGCTGTGGTCGTGTGAACGGGCCCAATGTTAAAAATTTCGAAAATTGAAGAAAACATGAAATTATAGTGATACTGATGTTTTGAGGTTGAAGGTTCTCCTAGGAGGCTATTGAAATATTGAACCATTGTTGGTATTAGAGTTTTGATTCTGAAACGTATGTAAAAAAGAAACGGCGAACAAAACTTCAAAATAATATAAGTGAGCAAATAAAAATCAGATTAGAGTGGGCTGTGCAATGTTTGTGATTAACTGAATTAATTAATGTAATACATTCATGGACTGTCAAATGTACTGACCTTTTATTTAATCACAGACATAAATTTTTTTTGCAGCGCCTACTCTACTCTGATTTTTATTTGCTCACCATTTATAACTTGCATTTGTCAATAAACTTTTGTTTCCATGGCCAACCATATTAACAATTTTGAAAAAGAAAAACTGCCGTATCTCCGTCGTTTTTTTAGTTTTGTTCACTGATTCCCCCTCTTTACAGGGCTATCGTTAAACAATAAACTTTTAAAAATTCAATTCCTTGTAAATAACCATATCGAATGTTACATCGTTGAAAAGGTAAAAAAAAGGCCTTTCTTTTTCACTCATGGCCTACTATGGTTTCCATTTAAAAAAACTGATGTTTATGTCATAACTGAAAAATAAGAGCTTATATGGAAAATTTAGTTCGACTAAACAGTCGAACTAAATTTTATTAAGAAGAATTAAGAACATAATTCTGTACAACTTTTGTCTTGCAGCTTTTCTCTAAAATCAAGAATAACCGAGCTATATGCATTTAACGAATTTATAAAAAATCAGTTTTTTCAAAATATCTAGCCAGCCATGAACTTTAAGAAAAAAACAAAAGCTGCATTAAACTGGGCTCCTAAAACTACAAATCTTTCCCCATTTAACCGTCTCTCTAGCTCTGCTAGTTTCCGAGATCTCAATGCTAAACATCGAAAAAAACTCACCCTGTATAATCCGATCAAGCACAATTCTGTCATGAACTGATCTGGATGGGCATTGCACTAGAGCGGATTAGGACTGATCTCAATCGAAAACGCCATAACTTAATAAAATTTATCTACGACTAAAATATAATGGAAGTATTATATGTGTGGTTTGTGAACAATAATGCCATGCAATATTCTATTAGGGAATAATGACGAGGGATTAACAGTCATTATTCCCTCTTGCTCACCAATTACAAAATTTCTCTAATCAAATGGCAACAAAATACAGAAACTCAAAACTGTCATTGTTAAACGCGTAGTGTTTGTGAAT
The DNA here is from genome assembly GCA_958336345.1 of Dorcus parallelipipedus. Taxonomy (NCBI): domain Eukaryota; kingdom Metazoa; phylum Arthropoda; class Insecta; order Coleoptera; family Lucanidae; genus Dorcus; species Dorcus parallelipipedus. Next base: position 35,713,320 of record OY284475.1, read on the forward strand.
TTGTACTGAAATTTTAGTCGTAGATAAAGTAGAGTATACTACTCGCAATAATGGCTATTATTCCCTCGGAGTGTTACTCCCTCGCGCAGCGCGCTCGGTTCGTAAATACTTTTCCTCGGGAATAATAGCTATCATTATTGACTCGTGGTATAATCTACTATTAACAGATTACATCAACTTAAAAAGAGGTTATGGTTGACTCGTATGTGCAAATCAGCAGTACTTTTCATACCTGTTTCGTTTCATTTCAAAGCTGCCAAGCATGGAGAAGAACCTCATATTTCAGAGATTTTTAGTAAAATTAGAATTCAAAGGTGTGGAACACGATAGATAATCACTGTAAAATTAAGTGTTTTCTAACGTCAACATCACGTTTTGTAACGCATATTTATTCGGTATACGTTAAAATAACGTTATAAAACGTGGGTTAAAAATTTAGTTGTAAATTATGATTTATCTAACGTATTAGTTTCGTTAATTTTTTTCTCATTTATTACGTAGAATAGTAAATGTTGAATTAATGTTGAAAAGATATGGTAATCAACGTACGGTAGATACATCGCATTTACTCATAGTATAAATCACGTCGTAAAAAGACAAAACTATTACATATTTATTTCACGTTATAATTACGTTCATATTAAACTGATCGTTAAAAAACACGTTATACAAACGTGGTATAATTATGGTTGCTAATTCAACCAAAAAACAACGTTCCATTTTTCAACATATTTCCACCGTAACAACGTGAAATTAACGTTGAATAAACGTACATGTTTTCGCTGGGATATTCCATACTGCGCATGATTTGAACGGTTCAGAACTTGAAATTCTGTCAAATGGAACAGACTTATTGTTCAAAATTGTGAATCATGCATTATGTATAAAAAAGCTAATATAAAAGAAATTTTATTACCACATGATGTACCTGAAGGTCCTTGCGAAGTTTTAGGTCTAGATCCAAAGATGTTACCTAACTATTGTAAGGAAATATCGTAAATTAAATGTCATGTGAGATGTGAACTAACAATGTTGCCAGATTTAAAATTCCTAAATTGCTTTCTCTTCAAAAAATCAGCAAATAGTGTTTCTATTTCTGCAGATTTTCCTTATATGCATAGAATAGCGCCCTACACTTTTGCCCTGTATTTCAATTACATCCTGGATATTAAATACTCGATTTTTTTTATACACGTAATCATTCAACATCCTATTTCGTAAGATATTAAATTTTATGTTAACTTGAATTTATGCTTTACTTTTAAAATCCGTCACGTTATATTCCAATGATATGTTTCCGTATTTGTAATAACCCAGCAAGTACATACAAATTTCTAGGAATATATTTGCAGTCGTGGTAATCCAGTCGTAAGCTATCGCCATATCTTATACGTATACTCCACCGTTAAGACCGGGAAATTGCTGCAGCTGTGCCGTTTGCGTCTTATTTCTGCAATTTTCTCGCTACGAACGAAACATGAAATGCACCTCTTTGTGTTATTATAGTTCTCAATTGGAAACTGTATTTACAAAGCAATTTATGAGTGAGTTCTTAAACTCACCACGTTTGAGTAACAATTAAAGAATTTATTTCAGCTGTAATTTATGCAAACATAAGTTTTAATAACAACTGGCAGCAAATAGTAGGTATAATAAAATGAAATTTCTCTGTGTTTTATGTAAGTACGTACTACTGCAAGTTATAATTTTATATCGTTATCTTCCCAAATCTAAAAATAGAAAACGAACAGAAAATAATGCACAAATATAAAAGGCACCGAATATATTCAAGCGAGTATTCAAGCTTTTTTCATGAAATGAACCGTCGAAAGGTGCAGTGAGTCAAAAGAAATCCCGGTCTAATTGGGCACGCGTTAAAGGAAAACGTATCGCAGATATTTCTGTGACATAATAAACACGTTACCAATTATTCAACCATCTTTCCCGCTTTTCTACCTCTTCCATTAGAACAGACGGTAGGTAAACATTGTTTTCCATGAAATGTACTTGATATGTATTAAGCTCGCCTCGGTTTGTGTGCTTCGCTTTGAAAAGCAAATGTAGGTGTATGTCGCTCCGATTTAAAATACAGAAACAATAGTTCTCTTTAAGCCCTATTATTCAAGTACAACTTCAATTTTCTTATCCATCAAAAGCGTACTTCCACGTTCGAGTATAAAATAATATTAAATGTATGAAATGTAATCCATGAAAAAATATGGCCTGTATTACGAGGATAGACGTTTAATAAATGTATAAATTAAAAAAATAGTCGGTTTTAAATAAAAGAATATTTAATAACTAGTTGCACAAAATATTATAAGCTATGAAGTTCTCAGCCTGTAATATAAGATTCCCACCCAATCCCTTTTATTCCTTCTTACAGGGTGGTCCCGAAAGAAGGTGCCAAAAGAAATCAGTTATAGGCGATGATGAGTAAAACTCATATACAAAAAGTTTTTTTAATAAAAGTCTTCGTTTTTGAGATAAAAATAATTGAAAATTTGTTGAAAATTTGCTGCACGCTAATGTTAATCTGGATTGAAAAGGTAATACTGGTTGTATGGCAACAATATTTGCATATTTTTTAGCAACTGTACCTGTAGTATCTAAACTCATTAGCATACAGCAAATTTTCAACAAATTTTCAATTATTTTTATCTCAAAAACGAAATGACTTTTATTAGAAAAATTTTTTGTATATAAGTTTTACTCATCATCTTCTGTAACTGACATCTTTTTGGCACCTCCTTTCGGGAACACCCTGTATAATAAATAGTTGAAAATAGAACCCGAACAGGTTACCCTATAGAAAACCATAATTTCAAAGTCGTATTTTCAAGTCCGAATAAAAAATAATATTCTAATTGGGTAATTACAGAAATTCTAGGGAAAGTACTTTCAAAATCAAAAGTCAAGCAGTTCGCATACGTGGTTTTTAAAAGATACGTATACAAGATCTGGCAAAACGAGAAGAGAAGGGGATTGGCTCCATTAACACTGCAACTACATTCACCGATGCCCTAATATAAATTTATTTACTACGTTTATCTCTTGAAAAGCTGGCTTCTTACCTTTCCGTAGATTGTATCTTATTTTTTTACCATTTTCATTGTAACAAAAAAGAGTGTTTCTTATTTGTATTGTTAATCTTATTTCACAAAACTTCCTATAACAGTCGAACAACTATCTAAGTATAAACTTGCCAATCGTTAAAAAAAATTTCGAGTTTTCGGTTTCTTTCCTGAATGAAACACTGAACAAATCCGAGGACTTATATTATTCACACGACAAGAATTTACTGCGATACTTTCGCGTAAGGTAAAGAAATAGTGGTTAGTAACAATTTAAGCGCGTTTTAGAAAATTTCGTCCTTAAAGTGTTCAGTAATTAATATGCAATATGAATTTGAGGGCACCAAATATTTTAGAAATGTGCCTTCGAATTAGATTTCTAATTTCTGTCGAATTATTTTATAACAAACCCACAGTAGCCAGAGAACTCTTGTAACTGTCACTTAGAAAAGTTACAAAATATCAATTTCCCGATTCTTTCACACAATTGAAAGCTCCTGAGATATATTTCGTATCCGATTGCTTCAGCTAACGCCTAAGAATTACAAATTAATAAATCATTAAATATTTTACATTTTGGTTACCATCTGTTATCTGAATCGATAATTTCAGATTCATAAAACTTCATAAATAATTAATATGATTAATTTCACAGAAGCAAATTATTTGTAGCATTGACCACTAAATTGTGTTACAAACTGCAATAAATTTCTATTTTCAATAAACGAGTACCAGATAAATATAACTACAAAAATCATATTGCCGTATAGTGCCCGTGTTTGCTTTTTTTGTTTGGGGGCCCCGTGTTGTAGAGCCAAACATTGCTGTGTTATTGTCTGGCTAGCTGTGTTATGGATGAGATAACCCCTCGTCAGATCTAGATCTATAAGGGTCGATGATGTTCGTCGGAATTCGCATAGGAAATATTTTGCACATCGAGACGATGATACTCTCTCCATTTGCTAAACTCCATTTCGCTTTAACTTCTTTTTTATTTTTACAAAAGTACACAACTTTAAACTGTTAAAAAAATAATTTCAAATTTTTTTGTAACTAATCCGATGTGAAATTAGAATTTATTGTTTTTCACTTTGGGACGCAGATAAAGTGTCTGGGCGTTTGATTTTCTTGCCCTTTTGTAAAAAGCATATAGCTTACAGGTTGGTAAAACGCCCCATCTGCATACATAAAAGCTGAATTTTTTAAGTGCCCGCTTAAAAAATTCACAGGTGAGTAATTTTAGAAATATCTGCCTCACAGGGTGTTAAAAATAAAGGTCGTAAACCTTAAGGGGGGTATTGTGGCCCAAAATATGCAAAAAAACCTTACTGAACGTGGGTCCGCAAATGTGCGGTTTCGGAGATGTGAAACATTTTGCGTTCACATAATTTTTTTTAAAATTTATGTATGAATACACAAACTAACAATATTTATGAACAAACAAAAATTGCAAACAGTCAAATGAGATGTTCCAAGAGCCTTCTCTCCTTTTCACAACAGCCACGACATCTCTACCGCAAGAAGTTTCGCACTCTTTTAACCCCCCTTCGTTGGCTCGGATTCAGTGGCATCCTTGATTTACTCTTGCAGGTCCTCGAGGTCATTTACAGGCTGTACACTAAAGTTTTCGAATGTCTCCAAATAAAGAAATCAAGGGGGTGTGAATCAGGCCATGATACATGTCCGCCCCTGTATGTTAGAGTTTGTAATACCTTTTTAACACCCTGTATAATCCTGTTATTAAATTTACTCTGTAAGTATGGAAATTTGTTTGTTTTTACTCGCTTTGTCAAGCCTATCTTTACTTTGAAAAGCAAACTAAAATGCTTCTAATTTTTAATAAACTACCTAACCAATTAAATTAGATACTGTATCAAATTAAATCATTCTCTGCACACTAACTAAATAATAATGAATGAAATATACTTATCGTAGCCTAACAAAAATAAATAAACTTCTTTCCCTGAACATAATCATTTAAGTTGAATTTGGTGCAATTCTTACTCGGAAATGTTATATACAAAAGAAAAACAGATTTTAATTAAGTTATGTACAGGGAAGGGCAAAAGTATGCATCCGGTTTAATATTCCGAAAACTGTTTACCGTATCTGCATGAAATTTGGTAGGGTACTTTAGAGGCAATAAGACCTACATTATTAATTTTTGTCATCTGTTTATCTCGTTTTATTTTTTAAGATCTAAGGTCTATTTGTGTTTTTTTTCTAATGACCACCTCCTATTTTTTTTTTTTTTAGTAGTCCATTTTGTTCTCAATGACAGTTGAATGACAATAAATCTGTCAAAATTCAATAAAAATGTCCTCATATGCTACTATTTACCTTTTGCCTTAAAACTGAAACAAAATAACACTGTATTTTGTAAAAAAAAAATAACAAAACGAAAAATGAACACTCAGAAAAGAAAGAGTATGGTGCAGTTCTCACTCGTGATATTATATTGCTTAATCACTTTTGACAAAGCGAACAATCAAGTTTGCGAAACGACAAGTAAGAACTTTAAATATACTTTTACTTGATATAAATTTGTTTTCTTTTCCATATTATAATATCATGCAATTTGACTGCGTTGTTAAACACTTAACGAATCTTCCCGAAGAAAATTATTCAACTCAGATTATCAATTTAAATCTTTCTGACCATCTAGCAAAGGCAAAGTAATTCAACTTTTATCCCACAGTAGCCTCAAGTAATAATAAGTTCAGGGTGTCCCAAATCTTCGAGTTCGTGCGAAAATGCCCTTTTATATACATTTTATCAAAAAAATGTCATAATAAAAATTGAGTAGGTTTCCATTCCGAATAATTTAAAATGATTTCCAATTATACAGGGTTGTCCATTTAAAAGTTACAGATCTAACTTACGATTTTTTAAATGGAACCCTATACAGGGTGGGCTAACAGTAAGTGGGCGGAAGATTGTGGTCTTACTATTGAACATTTTGAAAATCTATGTACGCACTAATATACATATCGTTTAGATTGACAACCAGATATGTATGTTAGTGCGTACACAAAATATTCAATAATAAGGCCACAATCTTCCGCCCACGCACTGTTGGCCTACCCTGTATATTTTATTGCAGTTTTGGTTAGCGCTTGAAGAGGTGACGTTTTCTGTGTAAAACTAGAATTTGAATTATCTTAAACCTAATTAAACGGAGAAAGAAGAAAATATACAAAACAATCAACAAGTTATCTAGACTACATATCTACATGTTCAATTACGAAATAAATTTAATAACGGTGAATTATTTAATTCTGTTTGGTCTTTTATTAAATAATTAGAATTTTTAAGTTTATTAAAGATTATTAAAGTTTACTAAAGATTCAAGAAAATTTAATTTTCTACCTTTATTTTCGGTACCTATGTAAAATTTTGAATTCAAAGTTTGAAAAGTGATTATTGTCAATTAGGTGGTTAGCAAAAGATGAATCAGTTTTATTTTTTATTTTCGAGATATTTGCTTTTTTTATCTTGAATGGAACATGGTTTTTACGATAGTTTTTGTTCGATTTCGTTCTGTTCGAGAAGTAATAGATGTGTATTGGTCATAAAAAGTGTGTTCAAGTATTTCGTAAACAATATAACGTCATTATAAATCACAGCGAAGAATGTAGATTTATTTTCATTTTTCTTTTAAGAAAAACGCGCATATTATTGTAAAAACCACGTTACATTCAAAGCTAAAATAGCAAATATCTCGAAAATGGTTAACTTTAGCGCTATCAAACTATACCTTTTTGGCAAGGGAAAGACAGTGGAAAATTGAAATTAAAATTCTTACTTTAATAGTCTGTATCTTTTTCATTATCAACTTTTGGTATAAGTAAGTTCGGCTAAATCGTAATATTTTGACGTGAGGAATCTACCATTGCCCTGTGTCCCATTACTTTTGGTCCTCCCTGTATAAGCGCTATGTTACACTCTGGAATTGTAAACATAAGGATCATTTAAGTAAAAATTTAAAACAAAGCGATTTTGATAAATTTCGTTTATTTTCTACTATTTTCTACTATCAACCTACACCGAACTAGCTTCTTGTGGCTAGCTTTTGTCATTACACGTGCGAGTTCACTAGCCAGCTTCTAAATTCGCCAGCTGGTAGCCAGTAAAGTTGACGGATGTTCAACTTTTCACGCTCCGTTTTTAGCGAGTTAATTTTTCAGATAGTTTACTAGCTACTACAATGAAACGGCATTTACATTGATATAGTTAATTGTATAATCCATTCACGATCTTTTTAGACTCAGAGTAGGCCATGTTAGGGTGACACTTTTGTTGGTACCTCCAAGTGAATATGTTCCATTTTAATTTGATGGTTATATTTTTGAAAACTAACACCAAAAAACATTGATGATTTTGAGCATTTTGACTTAGTATTACAAAGTCACAAGTAATTTATTTGTTTTAATGCTATTATTTTACTTTCTTCATGCCAACGTAGAGTATAAGAAGCAATATAGTCGATGGGACTGACGTTAAAGTGTCAGAATTTTACATTTGTCACATTTTGAGTTCTATCAAAATCCATGTACGTAACTTGACGAAAAAAAAGCATGGCCCTCTAGAGTCTAAATAGGTCGTGAACAATGTATACCAGCAATTGGTACCATTAACTAACCTACAAGTTGACGAACGCAATCACTTGTATCTAATTCTAAATGTTCAAGTTTCTATTTTGGCCAGAACCCCATAAACTTCTAATGAAAGGTCTCGCTGGGACAGCCTGTATAGGTAGGCTTTGTTACATTCCAAAGGCACTCACTCATGTTCCCTATAGAACTCAACAAATTTAACTGTACCTATCCCTTTCGGACCACCTCATTTTGAATAGAAAAATTAAATAATAAATGTAATAATACGCAAATTTATATTCAACACGTGCTCACGGAAGTAGTTAGCTACTACCCACTGTGACAAATGAGACAAAATTGAGACAAATCATAATTATTTACTTATTTTGAGTATTTACTTAGTTATTTTTCATTTTATCAAAAAAATGGGTCACATTCGATCGGTTTCTAATTTGTCATTTTTAATTATACGACCTTCAATTTTGGATCAAAATACTACATATTCGTACTTTTAAAATGTTAAAATATTCTATATTTTAAAAATAAAATGTTAAAATAAATTTTAAAATGCTTTTAGATATCGAATGACTATCAACAACAATGCGGTTAAATTCGCGTATTATAAAATTAGTCAATTTTTCTTGTAAAATAACATAACATGCACAAAAAATCCGCATTGGAAGAAGGAAGTTAATTTACAAAATCACTGGTGTTTAAACCTTTGCGAAGGTATATTAACTGTTGATACTCGGGTATTCGATGTATTCCTCACTTTCTTATTTCTACTCTGGTAATAACAGGTATCGGGATAAGAAAATGATACCTGGGTAACAATTATACGGGTAATACTCGGATGCTCGGGTACTTGGTATCTTTCCTAGTAAGTACCTATGACTAGAATTATCTAACGAAAATCTAATTTATGTTGCGTTTTTATTTCTGCCACTAAAGCAATAATGAATGAATTGTTAATTTAAAAAAAAAATAAACTCTCTGATAAACCTCTTGAATGATATAACAAATAACACATTCCTGAAACGAATGAAAATACTTCGCTCTGAATTTCTGTAAGTTGATTATCGAGAAATGGTAATAACTCGCAAGTTATCAATATTAATTCCACAACTTATGGTGTTGTTAGAAAGGTCATTAGAAGAACTATCCAGGTATGTTATAATATATAGGCTGTTCCATTTGAAAAAATTGACAAATTTTACAATATGCTAACTGAATCGTACTGTTGTTGATAGTCGCTCGATATTTCAAAATGTCGAATATTCTAAACGCACAGAGGTTTAGAAATATTTTGGTCCAAAATTGAACGTCGTGTCATTAAAAATGACAATTTGGCACCCGATTAAATATGACCCATTTCTTGCATAAAACGAAAAATAACTCAGTAAATACTCAAAATATAATTTTCATCAGCTTTTCAAGGGTTAACCAAAACTGCAATAAAATATATACGAGTAGTATTCCATTTAAAAAATAATAGGCTTCTTTTCTAGCTTGTCATTCTTCTTTGTAATACCTGAGGTCTCTTTTGGTTTCAATATAATTTCGCGATATGAATTTTCAACGTCTTTCGCATGACTAAGTAACGATTTGAATGTTTTGCACTCACTTGGTGACAGTTTTTTACGAATTCGTGTACTTGAGCGAATAGTGCTCGTACATGGCACACGAATAGCTCACTACATTCGTGTTCGAAAACACCAAATGAGCTGGTATTTTTTTTGAAAATGCATCACGGATCGCAGAAACTGCATCATCCCAGCTTGTTATATTGCTTCTAACACCTTTCCATTATGTACCAGCCGTCCCTTCTAGTAGCATGGGAATGCCGCGTAATGCGTTGTCTTCACTTATTTGTGATCAGTCTTTGTAAGTAATAATCAAGTCTAAGAATGCATCAACAGTACTTGCTTCCTTTCCGTCGAATCGCTCACTACATTTTGAATAATTTCCACTTTACAATGGTGATTCACCTACTTTTACAGACCTTCCTAGTTGTTCAAGTAATTTGGTAAATTGCTCTTGGGATAACATTAACGGAGAAGAATGTCCGCTTCCAGTATGTTCAAAGCGAAATTGCGTACTGTTTTTGGCGTATTTTCAAAATTTCTTTAATGTCCCTTGCACTGAGCACAGATTTCGTCTAAATTCCAGGACTGTGAAAGTTTAGCGAATACAATCACCTCTTTCTTATTGCACACTCGGGCTCCAAGTCGGGCTGTCAATTTGTAACGGGTGGGTGTGAATGGTAAACAACCAGGCTTTTCCTTATTTTTTATTTTGCAAATTTTTAAGTGACAGTTTTCTATTTACAAAACATAACAATTATTTTTATAACTTTTTTAAATAAAATGTTCTGCGGTGCATCTATGATGTTTTCTTATTTCTGTATACAAAGGATGCACACTGGACGCGATCAGGACCGTAATTAAATTGGGTGTGCGTTACACTATTTTTATTATTTGAGCAGTTCAGGGAATCTGAAATCAATTCAAATGAACCTGAGTAGAAATAGCATTTCATACGTATAAAACTGATGATATTTTCTTTTTTTCTTTAAATTTCTTGAACAAAGCAATTTCAGCACATCTTTTTCTTTAATTATAAACCCCGTCTGTTGAAAATACGCTCCATGATTTTTCGCTTTTCTTAAATTTGGCACATTTACTCAGATTTTTGTCTTTGTTTAAAATTGTTAACATTTAGCATCTGTGGTCACTGTTTCTGTTAGATTCTTTGAAAAGTATAATTTTGACAAAAACTACGCTCCTACTCCAAAGACATCGGTAAAGCAAAACATTGAAAGAAATTTAAAAATTTCAGAAACGTTTTATTAAACAGTATCCTATAATAAATAAATTTATAAACGTTTATATTACAATATATCGTCGTTTTTTGAGCATATAATGTAAAAATAGTCCTAAATGTTCAATTAAAAAAAAAAACATATCAATGCATTGCAGAATATGGAAGCAAGCTTCAGTAAAATAAAATGTGCTACCTGTGTCAGTTATGAAATGTCATGATTTAAATCCCGAAACCTTAAGAAGTATTTCTTACTTTGTAAGTAATTGATTATTATATGAAGAAAAACGCACTTCCTAATTTCTTAATCTTATTTATTCTAGCGACCGGTTTCGGTGAAAATCACCTTCATCAGGCCTGCAAATTTTGGAGAAAGAATATTTTTGAGCGATGATACAGATTTTTGTGAAGAAATTGTGTGTAAATACAATAAATTGAAATAAATACGAAAAATGAAATGACTGGAAAACGTGTTCGTAAAGTTAGGTTAGAATTTTTTAAAATACATAATTAGATAATTAATGTTAGTAAAAAATTTTTGGTAATGTTCTTGATTGATTAAAATACTTACTGCTAACGTCGAAATAAATTAATTAAAATAGAATAAATTACAAATTCGAGAATTTTAATTAATTTATTTCGACATTAGCAGTAAGTATTTTAATCAATCAAGAACATTACCAAAAATTTGTTACTAACATTAATTATCTAATTATGTATTAAAAAATTCTAACCTAACTTTACGAACACGTTTTCCAGTCAATTCATCTTTCAGATTTACTTCAAATTATTGTATTTTCACACATTGTCGCTAACAATATTTATCTAATTATGTCTTTTGCAAAATTCTAACCTAATTTTATGAACACGTTTTTCAGTCATTTCATTTTTCATATTTATTTCAATTTATTGTATTTACACACAATTTCTTCACAAAAATCTGTATCATCACTCAAAAATCTTCTTTCTCCAAAATTTGCAGGCCTGATGAAGGTGATTTTCACCGAAACCGGTCGCTAGAATAAATAAGATTAAGAAATTAGGAAGTGCCTTTTTCTTCATACATTGAATTCACCTAATTGTGGACTCCATTTATCAATAATTGATTATTGCTTAGCACATTGTTTAAAACGTGAAGGAGAACATTTCGAATATTTAGAACAGTTATTTTGTTTTTGTTAACAAAATAAATCTTAAAATTACTTTACTGAAACTCGCTTGGTTTCATCATAGGTAGCTGTATCCTGACAAAAACACACGGTATATAAACAAACCCTTCCGTGGATTTAATGTAACTTAAATGTATTAATTTAAATGTACAAATGTAACAGTCTCATTATTAATTGTGCCGCTAGTAAATTCAATAAATTCAGCTCTCCAAAAATTTCTAATATTGATTCAATTGAAAGCTTCCGTTCTTGAATGGAATAATTATTATGCAGAAGTTTCTTTGTGAAACACTCGTTCGTAATTAACGCTGAAAACATCTATTGTTTGAAGAAATATCTCTGCGAAAACAGAAGCGTTCGAGCGCATCATTATGAAATTTAATGGAACACAAATTGACTTAAATAAATTATTACTTCGAAGGAACATCGCGCTCGAGATTTGTCAATATTAATGAAGGAGGAAGTTGACTTTATTAATAGGCGAATTAAGTAACACAATATAAAACGTTTTCATTATCATTAATTATTAATTTTCGTATCCAAAGCAAGAATACAAGTTTGTAACTACTTGAAATTACCTAAGCGAATGCTGAATGAATAAATAAAAACGATAATGAATTTTTCCTTAAAATATTTCTTTAACTTAAATACAAAATTTCTGTCGAGTTGAATGTTCAAATAATTCTCTATTAAATCCTTACAATATTCCAAGTCATTGTACAATAAATTTTTCTTATTGATATTACGAAATCCAGTCATATACTGAGGAAATCGCATATTTAACTATTCTTCGACAGGTCAAATGATCTTAATAAAAAGAATTAGAAGTTATAAATTTGCCTAGAGGAAAATTTTGTATGTTAAAAATGCATCTAATGAAAGATCAAGAGTCAATGAGGACCTTTTCCGCATTTTATTGGTGTCATCAGATCCTTTAATTTCATCCTTAAGACGCAAACAAAAAAAAAACAAAGTATTGAAGATTGGCCAGATGAAATTAAAGAAATAGTTGAATAACAAGTTATTTAAAAAAATATTTTATAAATAATGTTTAAATTGTATTATGTAAATATTTGTGTTTTACTCGCTGTTTATTTGTTACTTTGTACAGTCGCACCTCTATAACTCGAACCTCCACAACTCGAAATTTTCTGTAAGTCGAAATTTACTGTATTATTTGATGCTCCCTGCAGATTCTACAGATTGAATCACAGAACTAGGTGGATATAAGTCATTTCGGACGAAATCGTGCGCAGTAGAGGGAGGGGGTTCCTAGCGTAGATCACTTACGCCTTCAGTTCAAATCGAACCATGTAGATCCGAATGTCGTTTACTTTCTTTATCACGTAAATAATCGAGATTCATCTGTTTAAATAAAAATAATATTTTCGTTTTCAAACGTTTTCAAACAAATGTTTTGCGAACGCATTTAGAACAATCTCTTATCTGCTTCACTGTTAGCAGACAATATTTTTAACTAATTTCATTGAAATCATGAATAGGTAATGATTTACATTTTCGAGCAGTTTATATTTACATTGAAAAGTTTTGTTGAATGACAATAATTTTATTGACACTAAAAATACTTTTTAATCATTAAAACTTGTACTACATTTTAAAAAGAATTATTAAATATGCGCTCCTCGCTTCAAAATGCTAGCACAAGGCCGCGGCTTTCCCGAATACATACGATGTGCGCGCCCGCCAACCTAGTTGACTGACTCAATCTGTATATAACTGCTATCTCTTTCTTTAACTCGAGATCTCTGTAACTCGAAGTAATTTTCCGGTACCTTGAAGTTTCAGTTATGGAGGTTCGACTGTATATTAATAAGTACTAAATTCTACCTATCTATAGAAAATTTATAATTTTATTTAAAATCGTAGTTTTTGTATTATTTTCCAGAATTGATACATAAATTAAATTTTTTTTTATTCTTTTATTTTTTTAAAAAAGTTAAAAGTACTGACGTTTTATAAATAATGATCATATATTTAATTTTTGACTTAATATCATGCGTAAAAATCAATTGTAGATGTTGAAACGGTGAACAAGTTCTTAAATCATTGAAAACCTACATTTTCCTCGCATACTGGGGGTCACTGGTAATATAATTTAATATAAACATTTACAAATTTTCTTGTCTAAATTCTTTATTATAATGTTAGTAAACACATAGGAAAGAATAAGTACTTTACCGTTGTCCATATAAAAGTATAGATTTTTGGCCATCGAAATTAAGTCTTTTTCCCACTGTGCGGTTCCCGATATGCAAAAGCGAATTCTGTACACATTGGAACCAATTTCGGCCTTGATAAGGAAATTAGCAAAATTATTTACGTAGACGCGAACGGACTCTATTCTTACGCGATGACGACATTACCATGCGACAACTTCAGCTGGGTAAGTGACGAAAAATTAACGAATCTTTTAGAAATGCTCAGTACGACCGACATTGACCGTTCGATGTATTACGGGGATGAAACGGATAAATCTTGTATTTTAGAAGTTGACTTAGAATATTCTGAAGATTTGCACGATTCCCATATATTTTTTCCATTTTGTCCGGAACACATATTCACTACAGGTAAAAAGGACGACAAAAAATTAATGCTAACTTTATGTAGTAAAGAGAAGTACGTCCTCCATTTACGCGTTTTACTTCAAAGGTTAAAACACGGCTTAAAATTAAAAACAATTCATCCTGCGATAGAATTTGACGAGAGCAATTGGTTAGAAAAATACATTAAATTAAATAGCGATCTGAGGGCAAAATCTACGGACGCTTTCGATAAAGATTTTTACAAGAGCATGTCGAATATGGTTTTCGGAAAGCTTATGGAATCTGTACGCAAATACAGAAATATCGTGTTGACAAAGACATGGAAATCCGCTGAAAAATATATTAGTCAACCAAATTTCAAAAAAGCTAGGATTTTCAATGAGAATCTGGTCGCAATTGAACTGAACAAATTATCCGTGAAATTTGATAAACCGATCTACGTTGGCATGGCAGTCCTTGATATTTCAAAAACTGTCATGTATAGTTTTCTTTATGATTACATCAGAGAAAATGTGGAGTCCTTATTTAATGTCACAGTATGTTACACGGACACGGACAGTTTTATTTTTAAATTCTCTCCGAAACATCTTGAACGCGTCTCGAGTATTTATGAAATTATAAAACGGGATGCAAATAAAATTTTTGACACTTCAGATTACGCCGCAGATAACCCTTTCGGAATACCTTTGGTTAATAAGAAAGTTATCGGTAAATTTAAAGACGAACTCTGTGGACAGATAATAACTGAGTTCATTGGAATTAGAGCTAAAGTTTACGCCATCAGGGTGGGAAAAGAAGTAAAATAAAAAAGGGCGTAGGTCGTTCACGAATTAAAAAAATAACTTTTCAGGATTATTATGACTGTTTCTTTGATAATAAAAAATTAATGTCAAAATTCAATAGTACTAGGTCAATAAATCATCAATTATTAACCGTTACCATAAATAAAACTGCCTTAGATGCTCAAGATAACAAACGACATTACGATCTTGTAACGGACATTCATTCGTTGCTGTTGGGACATTATAAATTAAAATGAAATTGTATGTAATTTTGTAATTATATATTTTATAAATTAAAATTAAGCATGTAATTTGTAATTATATTGTGTGTTAATAAAGCATTTTGTATTATACATACATAAGTAAAACGTATCTTTTATTTTTAGAATTTTATTTATGACGTTTTACAATTATACGCGCACGCCGGCATCGTTGTTCGCCCGCGGAAATGCACACGCTCACGCGACGCGAGGACCCATTTTTTCGAAATACCCGCGACGCCGCAGTCGTGCAATTCGTCAACAGATGGACATTCTTTTTACAGACAGAAACCCACACCGGACGTCCTTTCGTATTTCGTCACCAGATGGACACCGCCAGACGCAACCAATATCGCATCCGTGTTCGACGAAAAAAAAAACATCTTTCGTTCTCATTACACATCTCGAACTGATACGAGCAACTGACTCAACAGTCGAGCGGCTTAGGTGGACGGCTCACGAACGCCGAGGAACGAGTTCGAATCTCTCTCCGGACCGAGAAAAAAAATTGAGGCAACCAACATCGCATCCGTGTTCGACGAAAAAAAGGACATCATTCGCCGCGCGTCGTTAATATTACACATCTCGAACGGATACGAACAACTGACTCAACGGCCGCGCGGCTTAGGTGGACGGCTCAGGAACGCCGAGGAACGGGTTCGAATCTCTCTCCGGATGGAGGAAAAAATTTTGCAGCGAAGCGCCGGTGGCGTCACCCGGCGGACAATTTCCGAACTAACGTTCCGACGACGCAGCGCCACGGCCATCTGGCGGACAATTTTCGAACTAACGTTCCGACGACGAAAATAGCAGCAGCGCCACAGTCATCTGGCGGACGGACGCCCGAACTACGTTATCTCCGTCTCTCTTTCTCTCTCTCGAGCTCCATCTCACTTTTTACCACTGGCTCAGATGCGGCAGAAAACTGGACCGGAAGTCAATGCATTTCAAATGGGGAAAAAGGGTGTGGTCTGTTTTTTTATATCTACTGCCAAAATAGTAAAATTTATACTTAAATTCTTTTTGTAGAACAGCCACACATACTAAGATATTCTGTAAATGTCGATTACGCCCTCGGGCTTATGGAGATGTACTCCACAAGACAGGTACTAGTAATCTTTACGATCAAACTGCTAGAAGCTGTCTCATGCTTGTGCTTTGCCACGCTACCTTTATATTTGGTTTTTCTAAGGTCAGTCCCGATTACGTAGTATTTTATATGTGTGTGCTTTTTCTATGATTCACGAAGTCGACTATCAATGTCACTGCAGTTCTTAAAATTTGCAAATGTCAATCGTGTCTCATCCAGGCCAAGGTTCTTGATAAACAAGCTGCCACCACGGTCACTTGCATAATTTTTTTATGGATCTTTTACGGATTTCTCTCGCGGTCGCGTTTCATTGAATTCCACTTCCGTACTACGCTTGACAATTATAAGATGCTTCGATTTTCTTACAAAACCATAAAGGACTGAAGTAGTCATTTCTTTGCTTGTAGGTATCTGGTTTGAGCTTTTTAGCCAGAGATTGCTACTAACGTCCTCTTTATATGGAATGGGATTTTAGCCCTTGCCCGCCACTACATATATTTTTCGGGATTGATGAAAATTACGTTTTTCTTTTAAAATTACATTTAATCAAAAATAAAGAGAAAATTTATACAGGCTGTTTTTTAACTTCATGAAAAAAATGAAACCAATGAAAGTTGACATTAAAAGTGATAGAATGAATCAGTTTTTGTATAACAATTGATTAATAAATATTAGAGATAATAAATGTTTTCGGCGAACGATGAAACAGTTTGATAGTCCCTGGTTTATTTTTATTACGTAATTACGTAATCGGAGAAGTATACTGGTGTGTCAGCATTGGCTGTTTAAGTGGATCAGTTACTCAGTTCTCAACTGAACGTCGTCGCAGATAACAGTGTTGAAAACATGGCCGAATTTTCCAATAGTGTTATTGTGGACATGATTTTAATTTACGGCGAATGTGGTCAAAATGCGTTGGCTGCAAGTCGTTTGTATGCACAGCGTTACCCAGATCTCCCTTTGCAAAATAGCAGATCCTTTGTGTCAGTTGTACAGTTTGTTGTTTGGCAAATTATTTGTGAGGATCAATTACCCGTTCCATTTTCAAAGAGTGCAAGCTCTGATGCTCGCAGATTACCTCCAACGCATGCGATTTCGTCGGTGGTTACTCCGAGAACAGACGGGCAATCCGAACTTTGTTAATAACATTCTCTTCACCGACGAATCAATGTTTACAAGGGATGGTATGTTTAATTTTCACAACATGCATGTGTGGGCAGGTATGTTAAATGGCACTTTAATCGGTATGTTTACGTCTCGCGCAGAGGGGAACTTCGAACACTTATTATGGGTGAAGGTCACTGTCCGTTGCGTCTAGCGGTTCTAAACATTTCTCAAGGAATTGCCGGATGTCGGTATGAATTTTTTAATTTTTTTTTTTTTTTTTTTTCTTTTTAATTTTGGTACATTCGTGAGAACATCTGTTACCAAATACGCCATTAATTTTTTTGCGAACTTGAAGAACACCCTATATAAATGTATATTCAGAATAAGTTAAAACAATCACAAATCAAATTAAGGAATTTGGAACGAAGCGAAATTCTAAACAGTAGACAATAACTCAAAGGCATGTATTATTAAATAACAGTTGAGACAATTTGAACAAGACACAAAATTGATTGCATATAATAATTTAGTCAAATTATTAAAGCATACATTTTAGACAAATACAAAATTTAAATGTAATTACAGATTATTTCAGAACATGGTACAACACAAATTCAAAATGATTTTAAAACGAGAAAAGAAATAGCATTTCGTAAATCAATTAAAGCAATTGTTAATTTCTAATAACATAACAAATTGGCAATTAAATTAATTCGATATATACGATCACAGGGCTGCTGGATACGTGATATCTACCGTAAAACTCCATTCCTTTTTATATCGTTTTAAACCGGACATTCCAATCCCTGGATCGTTCGCTTTTAGTTATGTTTACATAATGCGGTTCTGAGTTCCTAAGTCATGACGGCAATGCCTTTGGTAAAGCTAGTCGTTTGTATACGAAATTTTTAATGTGGGTGAATTTTTTTGCGATCGCTAGGCGACGTTGTATCAAATTCAACTTACGTACTGAGCTTAATGGTTTATGAAATTGCCGATTTCTTACATCCCTTTCCCCTTACATAAAAGGAGTTGATGATACAGGCAACTCTTTTCCTAAATTAAACACTAAATACATAGTTTGATGATACCTCATACAAGTTGTAAAAGTCAAACTCAGAGGTTTCTACCTTGCAGGAGATAACATCTATCTTAATATCTAAGAACGTTCAAGAATCACTTGATCTCTTATTTCGTAATAATCGCACTTTTCACTCACGCACTACATGTCACGTCACACCATCTGACTATTCGCGAATTGGCATGTCTCTCATTGGTGTGATTAGGGAGTCACACAACCTCGGCCTGACTTTGTCATGAATCCACTGTCCGTTTGATTTGGAAACGATGCTCTTAACTTCTCGAGCCTTGGATAGATCCGTGCCAACAAAGGCACTGACTTTGAAGTCATCTTGGATTGACTTCTCTCTGGATCGAACTGTACTTTGGGTTGACATGGGCCCTTTCCATCCTTGTCTGGTTCCAACATTTATGGATTGGGCATCTTCTTGACTTTTTATTAACCTTTTACCATCGTATTGTAGGTCATAGGTTGAATATGTGAAATATGCCATCAAAAGTTAAGAACAGAGGAATTAAAGGATGAAAAGTTTCTCAGGAAGTTTGAAGGATTTCAAAATGTCGTACAGATGATTGGTAGAAACGTCATTTGAAAAAAAAAATAGAATTGTGCTGTATAAATAAGCACTTAAATTAAATTGGGAAGGAAATTATTCGGCTTCTTCCGAACTTGAATCTCGGCAAACGCCTCGACATCACCCATGGATGTTATTCTGCTGGACCAGCACTTCTTGTTTGGGGTCTCTGGATTTCTTGAAGAACTAAGGAGTCTCTTATGCCTCTCCCAGTAGGTTCTCCCATGGACAGGTACTCGCTCGGATCTAATATTTTATCTTGGACTACTCTCAAAGTTCCTGGTATCCAAAACATAAATGACAATTTCCATTTCTGTTCCACTGAATACGCTTTCAATAATTTTCTTTACTTTGTTCCAATAACGTCGATAAAATCCACGCCCTAACTTTGGCATTGCAAGTTTTGTAACCTTGTTTCTTAGACAATGGGTTTTCAGTTTGCTTTAATGAGTCTAAGGTGGATCTTTGATAACAACTTTTCTCCTTGGTTACCCAATAATAAATAAACTCTCTGCCATCCTCGGCTCTTGACAACACAGCCACATCACCCATTCTGACATGTTACCTCTTTAATTTTTATACTTGATTACACCGTCTCCTAAATTGTATCGCTATTCCACGTCCCATTTTAACATATTCAGCGACACAGTGGGCTAAGCAATAATATATTGGAGCATCAAACACATCTCCACTAACTTGTATAATCTCAAAACTTTTATTCAACTTTGGAGTTTGATTCCCGATGACATCTTTTTTACTTTTTGAATTCCTTAACTCTGTTTTTAGGTTCCCTGTATATCTTTTTAATTTCTCTACTTTTTGTGTTTTCTTCATTACTTTGGAAATTTCTTCCGGTTTCTTGTTAATTTTCCTCTTATGCCCCTTTACTTGTTTCTCCTCACAAAGCATGAATAAGTGACTATCATCTAATTTGAGTTCTACACCTCCTTCTCGAAATTTATTCCATTCATTCTTTCTCATTACTAAAGAGTGGATTCTATGCTAAATGTATATTGCATGTATATTTTGCATATTTGGACATTTTGTCCAATTTTCGCATATTTCTGAAAAACGTGCATATACAGTGTGTCCCAAAGTTTTATACAAATGAAGAAAAAATTTATCTTACATTTCACAAGAAAAAACTATTCTTTATAAAAAGCTCTGCATGACTTGTAAATCCATAATCAGATACAAAATTTTTAAGAAATTGGCTGGAATACAGGGAAAATAAAAAATAATGATTTGGACGGAGAGCAAAATACGTTCAAACTGTAGTGGAGAGCAAAATGTTCATTGAAATTGTCATTAAATAGCAAAAAATTATGCACATTTGTAGATTATTGATATTCCCAATTAAAAAATAAACACTTAGCAATTGTCGGTAATCCCGCGAATGTAGCGAGCCCGATTGTGAGGTTATGTAAATACATTATTTTTATGATGGAAAGAAATTACTTGCCTGATACGCAGAAATAAAAAGGAAGGTATTCCTTCGATAATCGTAAAAAAAAATTATAAAATTCAATGGTTGTCAACTCTGCTTTTAATTTTAGTTTAATTTATTAGTTTAATTTACTGCCGACAGATGGCGCTGTTTATTTTTTTGTTTGATTAGGAGGTTTGTTCCAGCAGCAATTTCTGGCTAGTCCAAAACCGTCGAAAGCGTGCGTTCATCAAAGTTGTGTATTTGATTGCGCTGTTAAAATCGATCATTTCTTCGATGAGCAACTAATTCTGACGGTTGCGAAACTGCTGTTGAAAATTCGTTCTGTTTTACGTAGATAGATGGCGCACTTTCTTTGTGATTCATGCAATTAATAATATACTCTAGTGCAATCGTAAGATAACAGATGGCGCTTTTTATTTATTTAGGATAAGTATCTGGTATCTGTTAAATAGTGCTTTTTATTTTAAAAATTGAAATTGTGTGTATCGGGAAAAAAATCTTTTGTATGTCTAGAGATGGTGCGACTTTTTCAATTACTCTTTAAATAGAGAGAATTTATACCGCAGCGCAGGCATAAAATTAAATCAAAATTTCGTGGCATTGTTTCCTCGGTTCTCAACCGAACTTTTAGTTCACATTATGCGTCGACAGATGGCGCTCCTCAGTTACTTAAAATCAATATCTATGAAATGGTGCTTTTTTATTTTATTTAATTTTTATTGAAACTTTGTAAGATGTATTGGACTTTTTTCTTTTGGATAAAAATATACATATTTTTTAAAGTTTTAATTCTTTTGCATATCGATAGATGGCGCGATTTTTTCAATTCTTCTTTAAATACAGAATTTACTCCATCAATAGGACAATGCAGGACAAGTAATTTATTATTATTTGTTTTAAGACCGAATTTCTTCATTTATGAAAAAAAAAATTATTTCGCAACTTACTATAATCTATTATGTATAAAAAAAATTGTGAAAAATAACAATTACATATTTCTTTTTTATGTCGATAGATGATGCATTTTCTTTGAGATTGTTTCTTCAATAATCGGTAAAAAAATTACAAAATGCAACCGTTCTCAACCCAGCTTTTGGTTTACATTACGCGCCTACAGATGGCGCTCCTTATTTATTTTAAAATAGGGTAATTTAAGATATGTTTATGAATATATTTTTTGATAGAAAATATATTTTTGAAAGTTTTAGTTCTCTTGCATGTCGATAGATGGCATGATATGTTCAATATCGTTCTTTACATACAGAATTTATTCCATCAATAGGAAATTGTAGGACAAGTAAATTGTTATTATTTAACGCTTTCTTCATTCATAAAAAATTAAATTCACAGTAATTGTGTTATCAATTTTTATCTGGGAATATCAATAATCTACAAGTGTGCATAATTTTTTGCTATTTAATCACAATTTCATTGAACATTATGCTCTCCACTACAGTTTCAACGTATTTTGCTCTCCGTCCAAATCATTATTTTTTATTTTCCCTGTATTCCAGCCAATTTTGTACCTGATTATGGATCTACAAGTCATGCAGAGCTTTTTATAAAGAATAGTTTTTTTTGTGAAATGTAAGATAAACTTTTTCTCCATTTGTATAAAACTTTTGGGACACACTGTATGTGTATATTTGAAAGAATTTGTCTCGAAATGAGTAAATTTTTTCCTGAATTTCTTAATTCGTCAGAAAATGTGGTTGCGTTAATGCCACTAATTACGGTCTAGTTTGCGCCCCTATCGGGCTTAAGCAGGCAGAATTTTCCAGATAGTGGATTGGGGATTTCCAACTACTTTCTCAACAGATGCGGTGGGGCGTTGATGTTTGCAATATTGTTTCATCAGTGACCATTAGTCGGCCTTTGCGAACGTTTATTTCTTCCGTAAAAGTATTTTTGTTTGTGAGAAGTGCAATGTGCCGAAGGATCGAATTGTCGAATTGTCCACCAACTATTTATGTGAATCGGAAGTAAAGATATCGCGCCGATACCCGAAGTCGAAAATTACTACGAAAGTCACATTGTATTTCCTAAAATCGTGATTTTTTGATTAATTGTATTTATTTCAAACAACCAGGGTTTTTACACTCAATTTTTCTGATTCTATAGAAGAGGAGAAGCGGAGTTTTTTCCCTATCAATTTTATTACAATAAATAATTAATTAATTTTTAATTGTTGCGTTTTCATTATCAACCCGCCTATTTCCTTACTAAAGCTAATTCTACAGTCGCGCCAAACAAAGAATCTGGGGAAAGCATAACGTAGGGCCATTTACGATTGATAATTATTTACTTACGGAAACTATTTGTCTGTTTACTTATCAGTCTTAATTAATAACAATAATTATTGGGCCCGTTACAATATGTGCATATTTCGTCATTTTTTAGTGCATATATATGCGCATATTTCATCAAAATTGCTCGCATATAAATCCGCTCTACTCATTACTTTTATGAAAGAAATCGCGTCCCAATAGTCCATCTGTAGTAACTGCTATTGCATCAGAGAATACCACGAAAGGGACAAGAATTTCTTGGTTACCTAGTCGGAGTTTTACTAAGACCTCTCCGAGACTAGACAATTCTGGACCTGAAATTCCTCGTAGTGTTGATCTGGTTCTAGGACTAATTTTTGTTCTGATTCTTTGACGAATTTTTCTTTCATAATTGAAACTGAGGCACCTGTGTCTACCTAATAACATGGACTCTCGGCCATTGACTTGAGCCGATATAACACCACCACCTTCATCGTTATCAAGCACTTCTTTACACGTTGTTGGTATTCTATATTCACGCTTCTTAATTTTTGTTGTCTACTCTTGGGCATAGGCAGAGGACTCTGGGATTTTAAATTATTGCTCAAAGTCTGTTTCTTGACTTCTGTGATTTTCTGTGATTTTCTCGAACCACTTCTAATTGCAACTTGAAGTTTTCTTAGTAAAGCGCATCTTTCTGCAAAATGATCAGGTTGTGCACATCGATAACATTCAATTTGAGTTGCGAGTGGACATTCATTCGCGTAATATCCAGGTAACCGACATTTAAAACAAATAACTTTCTTGAGTGGTTGTGAATGAATTGTTTAATTTGGATTTCTTTTACCAGGGATCCTTGGTTGCTACTTCATAGAAGAACAATTTCTATCTCCACTTTCATTTCTTCTACCAGCAAAGGATCGTTGCCAGTGACCTTCCTTTATCCGCGCTCTAAACACACGTTTGTTTACTTCAAAATCAGATCGCGTATAACAAAGGTCATTCACCCTTTGAAAATGAATGACTAAACTTCTTACAAGGACAGGGTTTACAATTTAGGGCGGGGGAGATGCGATATCCAAGTGTAAATGCGGTTTTAGATATAAGTGGCAATTGGCAACCCTGCATGTTAGAGGGAAACCATATTCGAAGAAAGCAACTGTAACAACATGGCGGTGTTAAGGATTAATAAATAAAACCTTTAGCAAGTGTGTGTTTTCCCTACACTCCAAAATACAGAGCAACGTTGGTCGCCATATAAATAATTGTGCGTTATTTAAACAGTTGCCTTCTACGTTGGTCGCTATGTATGGTCGCCTGTAATGGCCATTTATTTACATACGTACATATATCACAAAACAGCTGAAAATAATTGAAGGCGTAATTATTGTTGTTATTTACAAAAGAAAGTACCAAATTGTTTATTTAAATTATTAATAATTTATAATTAATAATTCCTTACGGTTTTTTTACACCAGACTAATGGGTCATAATTTTTTTTCTTTTAATATACAAAACTTAATTGATGTATAATGATTTGATGAATCACGAACTTAATTACAATTAATACATCAAAATCATAAATACAAATAATATTGTTCAACAATTTTCAAACTTCAAAACTTAAAATATTAGATTATTCTAAAAAAAAGTCGTATTATGTTTAGAATTTTTTGATTCCAGAAAAGTTGGATGATATCATCGTGGAATGTAACTGCTAGCAGAAAGATGGCAAAAGGTCACTGATCACTGATGCAAATGGTGATTATATGGTCTTTATGAAGGAGTGGGATACGAAAAATAATATTCCGCCAAAACGCAAATTGCCGTCCAGATTAGAACGTAAATAAAAGCCTAGATGGGGCGAAAAGAAAAAGAAAATACTACAAAATATTTTGAGAAAAAAAGAAAAAGAATACTGACCTCCCGAGACTATTAACTGGAGGCCATTCCAAATTTTCCGAATCAAATAACCAACTCAAGGGTCCCAGTTGCCTTTTAGCAAACTATAACTTCAGATAAAAAAAAGGACCTATATCTCGTCGCAAATTCGTAATCCCTTATATGGAAGGCTTTCCAAATTCCCAAAAGAAACAACGCTTTTACAATAAATTCACAACGCACAGAAAATTTTCGGTGTTAAAACTACAGCTCATCAACGAACTCTCTCCCGGTCCACTTCGAAACTTAAACCTCGCCCCGAGTGAAAGTAGGTAAAAAGCCACACGTCAAACCAGACACCGAGTGCGTAAACAACTAACAAAATACCTTAATAGCATATACAGGATGATTCGCAACAAACCCAAACACATTAAAACTAAATTTAAATCTACACGTAACAAACCACATTTTTTTCCGAACAACCTAATAACATAGCAATATGTACTACTTATCAAAATATATAATCGTGAACATCACAACCAGTTTTAAACCAAAACATTGACACTTATTAGACAACAGAAGGTTTTATGATTTCAAATTTGCGATACAGAAACTTTGTAAGTAAATGATTCATTTGTCTCTGAGGGCGCCTGAAAAGCTTTTATACAGGGTGGCAAAATTCCTAGTGCCGACCCTGATAAATTCTATTCCTTATTAATCGACAAAGCCCCGAGTAGTGCCGAAACAGCTGTAAACATGCTCGTGGGATCCACTGCATTCAAAATCGACTTGCAACAAATTTCTGAGTTTTTAAATTTGCTGTAAAGCATTATTTGGTCGCTTTGTGTGGGACGACTTATCTTCTTCTCGAAAAGGAAGTAAAGACCTTATCAATATGATGTCTGGCACGTTAAAAATCCCTACTGAGGGTAGAATTCCCCTAGATTTGGCTAAATTCTGGTAGGGTTGGCCGTATGACCTTAGCAGTTGGAGCCTATTAACGGTACGAGAAGTATTCCGCAACCCGATACCTTGCCCATTAAAGAAAAAAAAGTATTATTCACATAATTTATTGATACTTAATTGAATCATTGTTTCATTACTCTCGTTACCCACATTTGCGTCCCAGTGTGCGCTACAGATGTGCGCCTATGCATTTCACCAACTTTACAAAAAAAATGAAGGTGAGAAATGTAAAGTGTCTTCAATCATTTTCACTCATGCAGATTAATTGTCGAAATTCCCATAAATAAAATCTTTATTATTAAACCAGTCAGTATTTTTTGCAACAACATATACATTGGTACAGTTCTGCTCGTGATAGGTATCACATGAAAGAGAAACAGGTTATTATCAAGTAAATAACGAGCGTCTAAATAAAAACCTGGTCAAGTACGTTGTAATTGAGAATTTATCCATTGCATTTACATAATAGATTTACTAAATGTAGCCTACTTGACCGGGTTTTTATATAGACACTTGTTAGTATTACAATTAGCCAACTAATTTTTAAAGTTTCTTTACTCGATAATAATCTGTTTCTTTTTCGTATAAGTCATATATTTCATTCTTTTAAAACCTCGATTTGATTCCTTAAATTATATCTTACCAGTCGGAAATGTGTCACGAACAAAAAATTTACGTTTCGAAAAATAGATATTTGAGTGACACGTTATTTCACACATATGCGACGTATATATGTAGATATACCGCGCGAAACTTATTTTAAGCGTTGCAATGTCGAACGGAAATTTTAACTTGAACAAACATAAACGAAACAAAAATAAGAGACCGAATTGGGGTATCGAAGAACAAAGCGCGTGTTCAGATAAGAACTCAGGGGATAAGTTATGGACGTTCGAGTGGTCCCACACTTTCAGCACAGAACAGGTTGTCTGTGTTTCATGATTTCCCACAAATGTAAATTTTCGTAACCTGGTTACAATTGTTTTCGTGTACTGAAACCAAATTTTTATTGCACTCATTAAAAATAATAAAAATACAAATAAATTGAGAAATGGCTCGTAAAAGTTACTTTAAAGTGAAGTTTAGTTTTTCTTGTGCTCATTGGAAAATGAAACTTTTTACGCAAAAAGAGATGATCTTATTTTCTTTAAAGTTATACCTTATTTCATAAGACAAACCGATGAATATTTACGTTTAGTTTGCGAAATATCTTCCTTTATACTTTTTTAGTAATATTGATTTCTTTGATGCCTTAACTCCTAGAGTATGTTGACTTGCCTCTATTATCCACCTTTTTAAATCCGTATCATCAACGATTGTTCTAAGTTTCAGGACATCAACAAACTTATAAATAGTCTGCTACTCGCGGGAACTCGTGAACCGCCTTGTTCTATCCACCTACAGATGAAACCACTCTAAGTAGGCACAGAATTTAAATCGTCAAGCATCGGCAAATGTAATCAAAATGGGAGATGCGGACGATGCGGTGTGACACCGGCAGTCGCTTGTATGCTAGCGTTTGGATTATACGCGCTGCGATCACATTACAGTATTTCTCGTTATTTTTGTTTTCATTAGGGTA
The DNA here is from genome assembly GCA_958336345.1 of Dorcus parallelipipedus. Classification (NCBI taxonomy): domain Eukaryota; kingdom Metazoa; phylum Arthropoda; class Insecta; order Coleoptera; family Lucanidae; genus Dorcus; species Dorcus parallelipipedus. The sequence continues at coordinate 35,740,582 of OY284475.1, forward strand.
CTTTATCTTTTATTTCAGTTTTTATGTCATAAGGCTGTTATCGGTTTAGCATTCATTTTATTTTATTTGTACTTTTTTAGTTTCCCAAGAACAAATTTATTTATTATTCTTATTTTTAATTATCGTATCAACAATGGAAATTTATAATTTACGTGAATATTTACATTTCTTAGAAACAATTATTAATATGTTTATACGCAATGTAATTACGTATCAGATTACAAAGAAATGAGATTTTCTCGAGACCGCCGCGCGCCGACCGTTTCGAATAAGAATCGCACGCTCACACAGTTAAGACTCGTGACCATTCGGGTGTACCTACTTAATGTGGCGGAATCTGTATACCGAGACCGGCTTCAAGCTAGGAATATTACACGTGCATTTAGTGCATACATGCAATTTAGTTTGCTGACTCAATATTGCATCAACATATTTCTATGTTAGTTTAGTTTGGAAGTTTGAAAGTTGTTGTAGCAATATTATTTGTATTTATGATTTTGATGTATGATTTGTAATTTAGTTTACTTAAGTTTTGCATATTAAAGGAACTTATGATCCCAGGTATTTCAACATAAATGTTGCTATTACTAAAACAATTTTTTGTTACAATTTTTTTACTAAGACCATGACCAGACTGACACATACACACCAGTCTAAAAGCAGTTCCGATGTACACCATCGTTGAGGATTTGCAGTTCTTGAAGGCACCTCCGAAGTCGAAAGTTCCTAGACCAGGAGCAAGTCCAATTTAGCCGATTTAATAGCATATACGGTTTCATTTGTTTGACAACTAAAATCAAAATTAAATGGCGATTCATTTAAGATCAAGCACGAATATTTTGATGAAATAATTAGAAAGTTATTTTTTGTATCAGATTTGGATTCACGTTTTCACAAAAAATTGAGTTTCCATATTCATCATTGTATGACGCGTTTCTATTTTTTTAAAGACAACTCATAAATACGAGCAACATTAAATTGGGGTGGAGTCTAATAAAATCCGCGGGGTTGAATGTATCAGAGTTGAATGAAATACACGAGTTTGAACGCATAAGAGTCAAACAAAATGCGGGTTTGACACTATCTATTGACACTATAAATTAATGAACGCGAATCAATTAAATTACGGAAGGTGAAGTGATAATAAACACTAGTTTGTTGTAAAAAACCCGTAAGGAACTGAAAAAATTATAAGTTTAACTTAGGTAAATGAACTTTCTATTAAAAATAACAATAATAATTAAGCCTTCAATTATTTTCAACTGTTTTAAGATATACATAATTATTTAAACATTACAGGAACTTAATTTATATTAAATTCAACTAAATAAACAAACAGTCACTATTGTTGCAATAAAATAAATTGTTAATAAAGAATTTAAATTTGAGCAGAGTTTATTTTAATTTTTAGCGAACATAAGTAATAATCTACGAATGCGCAAAAGGCCCAAAAGTGTTCATAAATTTTATTAAATCAAAACAAAAGAAAAAGGTTACGCCTTGAATCTAAAAGAATTTCATGTTTATAAACGAATATGTACTATCGCGGCTTTAAAATTCCTCACGATTCAATTTCCCGCTGTAAATATAACTTTATTTAACGGCTTGCCAAAAATAATAATTTTAAACATCAGATTTTAAATGTAATTCTAAAGTTGTAGGATCACAATGCCAAATCACGTGCTTTCTGAAGGAGAGAAGGCTTTTGCAATCGCAAAATTAGAAGTTGGTTGGAGGCTACTTTTATTTCTTATTTCAGTTCTAATACTTTACTGTCTATAAATAATACAACTAGATCATTTTTTGAAAACTCTCAACAGTTTAAATCCAAAAATTCAGTTTACACTTGAAAAAGAAAATAGCGAAGGTTCAATTAATTTCTTAGATCATAGATCTCACCATCACAAAAACCACTAATTCTTTAGACTTCAGTATACTGGGTGTCTCTAAACCCTATGTCTTTAATTGAAACCACAGATAGTAATCAAAAAAAGAAGCAAAATTTATTATACAACAATAGGGAAAAAGTAAATAATAACTCAGGTAAAAATCAGTTTTCGTTTTCAAAGAATTTGTTTCACTGGTTGACAATTTAAATAGATTTAAATGTCTCAGCTGCACAGAATTGGTGTTTTTTGTGACCATAAACGAATAAATGCCCAGACGTGTCTAGGTGCGGTAGGTCATGTTTGTCCTTCGCAAAAAAAATTCGCCAGGATTCTAAATAAAAACGTCATCACGCCGCGTTCCGTATTGCAATTACTTATTACTATTTTATTTATGCTTATTTATTTAAAGTAAAATTTAAAAGCAAACTGAATTCGTAGCACAATAATGCATTTCAGTTTTATTTGTTTCATTTTCATGTCAGTACATCGATCTTAACACTGTAAACTACAAAATATTATGTTTATGTTCATTAATAAGACGAAAATAAATGTCTACTAAAAATGTTGATAAATATTAATTAAATCCAAGAAACGAGTGGCTTAATTATTTTTCGTGATGAAAATTTGATTCTGGTTTAAAATAATTCTGAATTTTCAGAAACGTTTACTACATTCGTCTTGGCGATTTATTGGTTACAACTGCACTGTCATAAAATAAAATTCAGCCGGCTCAGTTTGGTTCTTTCGTTCTTTTATTGTTTGTTTTTATTATTATCATGCTGTCATTACTTCATAGATGCTTACATTAGGGAGGGGGTTAGAATGAATGAATTTATCAAATTTACGTAGTGTGTAGTTTGTTTTGTGTTAGTTTAATATCTGTATACATAACTTAGTTTAAGTGTAAATAAGTAATAAATATGGCTCATGTGTATTCCAATGAGGAATTGATAGATATAATGCTCTGTTATGGCGAATTATGTGTTAATACCGCAGGACAACATTTTGAACCTTTATTGTACTTACAAGTATCAGTGCCAAGAACAAGAAGTGAACTTTAGTAAAATTCTAAGGTTATAATGAATGCGGTGACTAGAAAAAAGCGTACACGAAAAAAGCCCACACGAAAATTGCGCACAAAAAAAAGCCCACAGCGAAAAATGCGGACAAGAAAAAAACCGCACAACGAAAATTGCGCACACCGAAAAATGCCCACATGGTAAAATCCGTACACGGAAAATTGCTCACACCGAAAAATGCTCACATAGAAAAATGCGCACATGGAAAATTACCCACAGAGAAAATTGCGCACACAGAAAATTGCTCAACCAGAAAAATGTCCACATAGGAAAATACGCACATTATATTTTATTTTCACATAAAAATGAAATTTATGCGCATATCCATTACCGTACATGGTGTGCTAAATAACGTGCCTTTTTTAAATTTCTCCTCGTAGTTGGCCTTGAATTATTAGTTATGGTTATGAACTAGCCTTGCTTGAAACTTAAATTGACATACCATCGTAATCAAAAAAACCGACTACACTCGAAATTTTAGTTAATTGAAGCATGCTTTAAAATGAACTTCTGTCATTTTGACATTAATATTGTTTTGACAAATTAAATAAAAATACCCCAATTAAAAGCAATTCTGAAGACAATAATTCAAACGCGATTGCAAGACAAAATCAGTATTCGAGCAATTGCAACTGAATTTGCTGTTAGTATTAGTATTAGAGAATATTTATTTCTTTGGAATGGAATGAGATGGATGAGATTTTATAGGTTGACAAATACATGATAACCTGACTATGATCTCGTCATACGTTCCGTTTGGAAAATAAGCGCTTACGTTTTTGCTACCCTACGGATGGAATAAGCGATCGTGAGCGAAAACTATGACGTTGCTACTTCGTCATCCAGCGCTTTATGAGCGTTTGCAAGGCCAAAGGGAATAGTTTAAGCACTGCTTATGAGCGCTCAAAGCATGTGAGCGAGCAAATGAAACGCACCCTCCGTATCCGGGCTGCATGAAATCCGTACATGTACGGAAATTTTCGTACGATTGGCAATCCTGCTTTACAAACATTCGTATAAAGATGTTCCTTTTTCAATCTGAACGAGTGATGTATACTAGCCGCCACTTAAAACGAAACGCACAGACGCAATACCAAGGCCACGGCCGTAAGTAGCACTGTGTAGGGTTCATTTTCGAACGAGTTTATAGCTTTTCGTTTTGCTTTTAGTGCCGGCGATGGTACGTAGATACAATAACTACATAACTACTAAAAATTGGTTTTCAACTGGATTCACATTATCCGGGCAATGAGCGTTACGTTTCGGTTCTGGCCATTTTTTTCACACTTATTGAGTGCCGCATAAACTAGATATGAATATTCTAGTGGGTGATTTTAAAAAGTTTTTGTCAACTCTTGCCATGAAATTTGGACGGCATGTCTTAGCTTTACTGTAAAACAGCATCAAGGAGTGCAATAAAGTACTTTTCACTTAAGCTAAGACATGCCGACCAGATTTCATGGCAAGAGTTGATAAAAAATTTAAAAAATCTCTCGGTACAATTATTATTGTAACATAAGAAAATATTTGTCCAAGACCGAAACGTAACCTACGTGAAACGAACATTGCCTGATATGTGAATCAAGCTTTATTATAGCCTATTTTTAAATTAGGAGGAAGGAGTAACAGTTTTTGACGGGCAAAATTAAAATTACTTCTCCTAGTTGATAGTGCCTTTTATCGACGTGCGTAAAAAGATCCATTTTACAAACTGTAAACGTTTTATTAGTTTAATCGCATTTCTATGTACTGATTATTCAAAAATATGTCACTTAACGATTATCGTTATGAGTTACAAAGTAAAGGGTAGTCGAATGGTCGGAATTTTGCAATTTCTATCAATATATTGTAGCGTTTTTAAGGGTCCTGTTAATTTTTATTTTAAGAACAAAACACGATATAGTTAATAAACTAGTGGCGGATTTCACAAACGTTACTTAAATTTAATCATCCGTTAAACGTAAACGTTGCCATGGTTACATGTGTTGAAGGTATAGGAATGATTATTCTTAATCGATGATTAAAGTTAAGTGACATTTGTGAAATCCAGCGTAATTTATTTAAAAGCAAACTGATTGATTTATAAACTTACACTATAACACTAACATTTATTTACAAGCTTATATCTAATTTATTTTAACAACCGAGCGAAAAATCTAACGCGAAATTTAATGCGAAACTGTCTAATGCCGAGTTGAATTCTTATTCCAGGTCGCGTGCTTTTAAGCCGGGGCTGTTTCTCGCGAATATTCCAGTACGCGACAGAATGTCTAGGGTTGATTCCAGCGCTGGCGTGATCTTGAAATGCCCGAAGTTTCTGGTCTAAAGCCAATATTACACTATAAAAGATCTTTGACAAAGATCTTTTATAAAATACTTTTAGAACATATTTGAAGAACTTTTATTTTATAATATTTCTTGATGGTTATTACATTATAAAAGATCTTTGACAAACACATCAACATTTTTATAGTTTTAAACAAAAGGAATTGGTAAAATGGACGACACACACGTATTTGCTTGTACAGCGATAGTTAGTGCCATGGCAACTATCTCTTTATTGTTACAGGACACGACAACTCTGGGTTGAAAGGCGTGATCTTAGAGGAATCCATCAAAACTTAGAGTGTGAAGATATTGTCGCGAACAATAAAGGAGTTGGTAATTTATTTTTGTTAATTAACGAATTAAAATTACGAAAAATGTCTTTCGATTACTTTTATTTTAAATTATAAATTACTCTAAGGCCTTTTTACTTTAAAACTTAATTAATCATTATAATTATTTTAAACATAATTCTTCCTTAACGAACTTATTTAACCTTTTACTTTAAACTAATATTCAATAACTCTAAGCTCATCCTTACTTCTTTAACTTCACTTATTTTAATCTTATCGAACTTATTTAATCTTTAACTTAATTACTTGACTTTAATTAAATTCTACATTACTTTAGGGCGAAAAAGGGCTTGGCCCGACCGGCCAGCCCTGCGCTCCTGGAGGAGAGCTCACTCGCTTGCTTCGGCTTCCGCGCACTCGTTCACAATTACCGACTAAATTAATTATCTTACTAAACTGCTAACTAACTACTTTTAATACTCCTCACTACTTTAATACTGCTCTACTAACTTTACTCTTTACTAATACTGCCCTTGATTCTACCTGCGGGTCGATCTTTTATACACCCCTATCTCTACGTCACAATTGGTTCCTTTGCTCTGGTGGCTGGGGGTTCGGTTCAAAGTACAAAGTGCATCAGCATCAATTGAACCTTGCCAAATTTGTTTTTCTTAAAGCGTTCTAATTGCCTCGATCTTAATTGGCACATGTAAACAACACGCTCGCATTCCGCAAAGCTTGCATTCATGCGAAGTATAACGCAACTTTGATCTACTTCAATGGTTGCTGATTCGGCATAATTTTGAAATGCACATGATTGCAATAATTACGAAATGAATTTAAATTTACTTATTTTCCCAGATAATCACATCGTGACGTTACAAAAACTATTTAAGAAGGGATGAAGATACCTTCATTTTTTCCGCTAAATATTGACTTCTTAAACCATTCAACTTCTTTTTTATATCATCTACCGTGCATCCTTTGAAAATCGCATTCATTACTTCAGCAATGTTTTTGTATGCATCTAATCGCTTATTTCTATATTTGTAATTTGGATGTTGACTGTTGTACAACATTTCGTACCCCTCATACTCCGAAATTAATAATTTCGTAGAGGAAACGCACCACACAAATTTGCCTTCTGCCATCCTCTTTTCAAAGTATTAAATCTTTTATAAAATGTAATCACCTGTCACTACTTTTTATAAAAGATATTTTATAAAAGATTGCCTATTACACTGTCATATGTTTGATAAAATATCTTTTATAAAAGATCTTTGTCAAAGAACTTTTATAGTGTAATATTGTATAATATTGTGTAATATAAATCGTCACAATATTGTTTATTATCTATTATATACGTATATTATACTCTCGATATCTTAGGAGCGCAATCTAATAAAGAAAGTGACCACCGATGTTGAATGATAACAATTTTAAACAAACAGAAAAATTTGAGTAATAGTTGTCAAATTTAAGAAAAGAGAAAACAGATGGAACATATTTTCAACAGAGGAGTTCATAATTGAAAAAAGGATTTTTAAAATCGTTTCAACTAAGAAATGTAAAAAAAAATAATAGCATCAATTTTATATCCACGAAACGTCATGTCTACTCAGGATGCAGTTTTTTTTTAGCTTTTCTGAAAGTTTAATATAATTCTCATGATTAAAAAGAAATTACATAAACAAATAACTAGAATCATTGTCCTCTATTGTTATTGTTTCATTCATAAATTGGAATTGGAAGTGGCAGTGTTATTTTCTTTTTTCTGGATACTTTCTAGACGGACTATATTTGAGGGTTGGGCCCACGGTGAATTGGCAGTATTCCCGCAAGTGAGATAGCGAACCATTACGTCACCGCATACACGCTTCTTCTTTAACACAATTATTATTAACCAATATTAACTGTCACGTTGACATTTGTATTACAGGGAGTAGCGGGTATGCGATGACGTAACGGTTCCCTATCTCACTTGAATGTTGCCACCGTTAGTATTCAATTCACCTATAAGAAAAATTTCAAGGAAGATTTGAGACTGTTATTTGAAGCAGTTCAAGCAATTAATGGGGAACTATTTGAACATCTTTTATAATCAGTTGATGTTAATATTTTTGATAAAAGCATGAGCGTTTAAAACTCTCCAAATACGGACTCAGAAATATGTAACAGTTACTTTTTATACAAGATTACAAAATTCAAATTTATTTTTATTTATAAAAAATAACTATTAAGTCGAAGGGCCACTGCGCTAAGCGAAACTAAATTGAGCGAAACTAAGTTTTTTGAAAATTAGATCCAACGTAAACTTACGCGGACGAGGCAACCGAGAGAAGATAAACATTGTTTTATCCTACCTTCGCTTCCCATAGCTTTAATTACCACGTCCGCGTAAGATTACGTTGGATCTAATTTTCAAAAAACTTAGCACTGGATTCGCGTTCAGTGGCCGCTCGCCTTTATTTCTGAACAACTACAAACAATATTAACACTAACTGATTATAAAAGATATTCAAATTGTTCCCCATTAACTGTTTGAACTGCTCCAAATAACAGTCTCAGATCTTCCTTGAAATTTTTCTTATAGGTACAACCCTCAGATAAAAAAGTCACGTTATTTAACACACCATGTACGGTAATGGAAATGCGCATAAATTTCATTTTTATATGAAAATAAAATATAATGTGTGTATTTTTCTATGTGGGCATTTTTCTGGGTGAGCATTTCTCGGTGTGAGCAATTTTCTGTGTGCGCAATTTTCTCTGTGGGCATTTTTCAATGTGGATAATTTTCCATGTGCGCATTTTTCTATGTGAGCATTTTTCGGTGTGACCAATTTTCCGTGTACGCATTTTTCCATGTGGGCATTTTTCGGTGTGCGCAATTTTCGTTGTGCGCTTTTTTCTTGTCCGCATTTTTCGCTGTGGGCTTTCTTTTGTGCGCAATTTTCGTGTGTGCTTTTTTCGTGTACACTTTTTTCGTGTATCTTGCAGCGTTAAGGGTTGACAAGGAATAATGATGCCCCAACTACCCCCGCTGCATCCTTGGTCAAACACTCAGAGGGAAAGCTCGCGCGCGCGCGCTCTCGGCGACTTCCAAGATTTTCAAGAAACTCATTTGGTTCCTTAATGTTTAAGTTTACAATTATTCCGGTTGTAACTCTATTATTAAATTATCGAATAAATAAATAAATAAAATTATTATTACAATTTTTATTGCTTTATTTGACTTTATTTAAAACATTTTTTACAATATTTGTGAGAGGATTATATTTAACTAATGTATTGTGTAAAATAAGACAATAACAACACGTATTTGAGGTAACATTATTTTAAAAACATACATTTGCATCTTTTAAAAAATATATACCAATCTTAATAACATTGATTAATTAATAATTTTATGTAATGCTAAAAATATCAATCGATTTATGCATTTCACAAAAATATATTCACGGTGTTAATTATAATTTACATATTTTTACTTATATCAGTATGTTACATCAATTCTGAAACCAATTTTGATCTTTTTAATTAGTACAATAAATATTCTAGATGTTTCAGACGATAATGAATTTGATTATATTTTTGGAAGCAGATCTGCCATTATCCACAAGAATTACAGAGAGTACCTACATAAAGATTTACCTCTTTATCCGGAACATTTAATTCCTCCAATATCTGCATCTAAAATTCCAAAACTCATCTACCTTATATGATAAAGAAAAATATATAATTAATTATAGAAACCTGACACAAGCTATGGACTTGGAGATTAAAATAAAAGAAGTTCATCGAATACTTAAATTTCGTCAATTATGCTGGATGAAAAAGTATATAGATTTAAACACTGAATGCAGGAAAATAAACTCATTCATTCATGTTAATAAAAGTATATTAAGGAAATATATTTCTTGTTGCTATTATTTGTTAAGTATATCTATCAGTACACTTACCATTTTACAACAGTTTAAATACAATAACAATGAGTTAATATTGTAACAAATGGGAAGCTTTCTCACACTTAATGAAAATACTAACGTAGCGAATTTTCACAATTTTTTTATTAGTTTTAAACGGGACAATTGTTTCGACACACAGTGTGTTCGTCAGATGTGTATTGATTCTGCTTTAATTTTTTTACTGAAATATAGCTTTCTTTTGCTTCTGTAAAACGTTTATTACATATCGTGTTAATTCTGAAGAAGAGGAAGGAAAAGAAGAAGAAAAACCAAGAACAAGAACAGGACTGTTACTGTAAACAAAGAAGTCTATTAAAATTTGCAATAATGAGAAAAATAATAATAAATAAATTTACTCTTAAAGAAAAAGAAAAAAAGTCGTTTTATCGTCCATCTTACCACTAATAACAAAGAATTGCAGTTTCACCGACTGAAAATATAATGTATTCTAAAATACATGCGCTTGCAAATTCTTTCGTTTAGATACTGTTTCTGTAAAATTTTATCATTATCGAAGTTTATTAGCTTAAAACTCTCTCACCGACTAAACACATCATCAATATACCATTATACCTACATAATAGAAGTGTTCCCTGGCAAAAATAAATGACACATGTAATATATAGATGACGTTAAATTTCATTTTGTAATCGTACCTTTAAATATTATGCTGAGAATTTTTAGTTTTAAGAACTCATTACATCTGTACGGAAGTGGTAGCGGAAATGTTAGTCTTTTGTCAATCCTACAATATGATACCCGTAATATTAGATTTTGAAGAAGAAGAAACCATGTGTTCAGATAACATTAGAAAATCTGCTTCAACATTGGAGAATTTATGTGAGAAAATTATTACCAATGATGTACATTCAGTGCTAAACATAAAACAATTAAAATTACCAAATTTAATAGTCGATAAAATTATTCTTAAATTTAAAATGATAAAATTTTCAACATATAAATATAAGTGCCGAATGTATCCAAATTTTGCATCATGGTATTATGACGGTTCTCCACTTCGCAACATTCAAGTAAACAACTTTCATAATAATAATTTCGATATGTTTACTTTATTAAGTCCTAGCGTATGGAATTATGCTTTTCATTCTTATGATAATGATGATTATTTTCGTTGTGTTTATATCGAATGTCAATAATGGTAATAATAAAAAAACATGTAAACTTTGCAAAAATATCTGTACAAAATTTGAAAATGTCACTCAATTTAATTTAATTGTGTAATTAATTATGTAATTTACATATGTTCCATATCACGTTTATATCATTGGCATATGAAGGGTCCAGGGGAAAAACGATGAGGTTCCATATTTAGTCGAATTCGAGAAAAATGCATAAAAAAGTTTCCTGACTACTTGTTTTACTTGATATGTTTGTCTCGGTAATTTTAATAACTAATAGAGTTTTGGACCAGGCAATGAATAAAAACACCATGTAAGAGTAAAAATGGACCCTCATCGTTTTTCCCCTGGACCCTTCATATACTATCACCAAATAACTATTGCGACTTTTGCGTGCAGCCGTTATTTCTAATATTGACATTTCCGCAATGTTTGAATTGTCAGACAAAATTAAATCAATAGTTATTTGAGGATAGTGTTATGGTTTTATATGTTACAACTCTATTTAAAATACAATGTATGTACTTTATATTCTTAATAAATTTTTGTATCTTATATTGTTCAATTTAGCATGCAACCATTATTTCTAATATTAATATCTCCGCAATGTTTGAATTGTCAATAAAAATTAAACTCTCATTTAAATAAATAGTTATTTGAGGATATTATTATTGTTTTATATGTCACAACTCTATTAAAAATATAATATACTTTATATTCTTCATATTAAGTTCTTCTAAACATCAAAAATCAAGATCAATGGTGTTTCGCCTATTGTATTTTGGCTCATCTATTTCCTGCAGCAGTTGGTAAAGATGAATGCGATCCTGCTTCATACCAGCAAAATATTTATGAGATTCTTAATTTCAAAGGTATTGAGTTTCCTGTAAAGTTATATCATTTACAGAAATTTGAAAGTAAGGCTGCGCTCACACTGATGAAGCAAAAACGTTTTCAAACAAAACGTTTTGCTGTATTGTAAAACGTTTCGGCTAGGCTCACACTGATAAATCAAAAACGTTTTCGGACAAAATGTTTTGCTGCATTATAAAACAGTGTGACGTATATTAAAGAGACAAAAAACGTCCTTCTATTGATATATTTACTTCTCGGCGTCTACTTGCATAACCGCAAGTCTTTTTTTTATCTATATTGGGGATTTTAAAACCCTGTTTGTTAACTTCCTTAATTACTAACAGCAAAAATAAATAATTAAAAATGCCTTCGAATAAAACAACGGACTGTTAACTTTGGGGGCCGCGTTAACATTGTTTGGGGGCTTACCTAATAAACTCAAATTTGTTGTAGCGATTCATTCGCCATTTTGTCGAAAAACTCTTTTTTTATTTATTTATTTATTTTTCTTATTTATTTTATTTGATGCACTTGGATATACAAACTTTTATATGTAAACAGTTAACAATGAATAAAGGTTTTATATACATAACATCAAACATCAAAAATAAAATGTTTAGGTATTACTTTTAATAACAAATAAAAAAGCGAAGGAACAAATTCTCAGGTCAAGAGTAAAGACTAAGAAAATAAAAACAAAAATCGCGGTGTTTACTATTTATTGTCATTAAAACATTGATTTTTTATATTTTATTCAAATACGATATTGTTGCAAACCAACGGTTTAAACTTTATCTAGTTACGAAAAAATTTTGAATATTTTCTTTTTTCTGAAATTTTAAATTTAGATTGTTTTTAGTTTTTTTTTTTTTTTGATAACGAGGGGGACCCTTTGATTGAACAGGGCCTTGGGCTGCAGCCCTTAAAAACCGTGTCTAAATCCGCTCTTGTTTGCACATCTGACAAGAGGTAACACTTCGAAATGTTTGGTTCGCTTAATTATATTGATAAGAAAGTAAAGCCTAGCATAAGCTTCGCTGCGTTTTTTTACGATGCATTTTAATGCAACGAAATAATCGCCTTGTGGAACCTGTACGTTGCGATTTTTCATATCTCTTTCTATCCCATTTTGTTTGATCGAAAGTAGGTAGGTATTCTCTCTCTGTCAAAGAAACTCTTCATAGTTTACGAGGAAAAAACCTCTACTTTAGCATAAATCGTTTTTTTGGGGTGATGTAACTATTTCGTTTCATGTTAAAACCACAGTCATTGGATCAAAACGTCTTGAGTAAAAACGTTTTGACTGCAAATGTTTTAGCGTGCTTTAAACTGTTTTTTGTTTTGATGTATCAGTGTGAGCCTGATCCTATTTAAAGCATTGAAAAAACGCTTTCCAACAAAATTAGTCAAAAACGTTTTGTTTGAAAACGTTTTTGCTTCATCAGTGTGAGCGCAGCCTAACAATAAATTTATATCAGTCAATGTTTATGGTTATGAATATAACACTATAGTAGGACCTAGTTATCATTCAAAAAATATTAAAAATTGTCACATCAGTTTGTTATATTTGAAGAAAAGTCAACGTGTTGGTCATTTTTGTCTAATAAAAAATTTATCAGAATTATGCAAAAATCTAATTTCATGGAATGAGTGAGTAAAATTTATTTGTGATAGCTGTTTATGTTACTTTCGTTGTTGCATAGTTTAAATTTAAAACATCAACGCCGGAAAATCAGCTTCAAAAAATTCCTTATATCTGGTATAGTATTGAAAGCAATACTTCGCTTTTGGCCTTCAGAAAATGCACTTCGTACCACTTAGAAGAGTCGTCAATAAAAGTGACGAAATATTTCGCGCGTACATTTGATTCCACGCGTACGGGACAACATACGTCAGAATGAACGATCTCCAGCAATGACATACTTCGTTCGCTTTTCTTGACAAAAGGTTTTTTCGTCATTTTACCCTCTAAGCATATTTTGCAATTTAATTTCTCCGTAGGTTGTTTAAGAGAAGTAGAAAATCAAACCGTTTTCATCAAAATATTAATTTACTCTTGGTTGGTTAAATAAATATAAATATTTTATGTGCTACTGTTTAGAGGATCAAGTGTTATGTCTTTTTATAAGAAAATACACAGGGTGTTCTATTTAAAAAAAATCCCACTGCATGCTGCCATTATTTTACGTAATACTCTGTATGTACTAAAATAATTTTAAGTGCACTTTACATTATTTGATTTTTGTATTTGTTCTTTATGTTTGATATTTCTGTCTGACCGAATCAAAAGAAACAAACAGTTCTTGGTTTACATCTATTTGACTTTTTGATTGGTCTGAACTGTCATTTGTTAGCTTGTATTTGTAACTGTAAACATAACCACAAAAGAATGATACTTCAGGTCTGTTCCAACAATGCTTTCTGACGATTTCTAAGCCGTCAAAAGCATGCACTCATCAAAGTTTTACACAATACAATGTTGTCAGAATCGATCACCATTTCGGTGGGCAACTGATTTCGAAACGGTCAGAAAGTGATGTTGGAACAGAGCTTTCGAAATGTATTGTTATCTTCGAACTTTATAATTTATTTATCGCTATTTTACAACATTTTTGTTGTTGCAAATGCAAATAACAAGCTGCACATGCTCAAAATGGAACCTCGAATGGAAACTCAATTGAAAATAGACACCGACCTATTCTCAGAAATCAAATGAAAAATAGAACATTTCATGTCAAACGTAAAATCAAATATTGAATATATTTCGTCATTTGAGCAAGTCAAATGAGAAATCAAATGAAAAATGCAATAATGTAAAGTGCACTTTAGGTTATAGTGCTCAATAGGTAGAATGTCCATGTGAAAGAAAAAAATCTCTTTCTGAGAGGGCGCTTAAAAACTTACTCTGTATACAAACGTTATTTTATTTTTTTGAATTTATATTTTGTTTTCTGTTGTTCCGAAATAAACGTTCATGTTTAGTTAAATAAGAAGACAATAACGCAGACGCTATAGTATCAATATAATTAGTACACATGGGAATTATGTGTGGAAAAAGATATCGGCCAAATCAGCTCGTATTACAGATGGGGTTAAAGGAGTTAATTCACACGATCGCAGTGGACAATTCACATTTAAACGACACGTCGTTATTGTGCTTTCAACTGCACATTTATCCACACATTTAACTGCTTTAGATTTTTTTTTCTGGGGTTATGTTAAATCTCGAGTGTACGCCAAGATTCCAAAAACATCGATGATCTTAAATCCAAGATCACTCACGTCATTGCAGTACGTATCCATTTATGTGAATCCGTTATTGAAAATTTTGCTCAAAGAGTAGCCATCTGTAACAGGAGCTGAGGTGGCCATTTGGCTGATATCTTTTTCCACTCATAATTGCTATTATATAATTACATTGATACCTGTTGGGGCATTATAACAATTTATTTTTTATGCGTAGGATATGTTAAGTAATATTTGTAAATAATGTAATTTTAATTTTCTTCTTTTTGCGTATGCTGAACGTTACAATTTATAGTTTCATTTCGGGTAACCTCTTGACTGCAGCCGACCATTTTTCTAAGAAGTTTTAAGAAAGGTTTATTGGGGTATAGATGTTCGGAAAAAGAGGCACTTGCACAACACCCTTAAAACCGTTCGGTAGAATTTGCCTGCGTGCATTTTGTTAGATTAAGTCATTTTTTAGTGAATTAAAGTGTTAAAGAATTAAGTGTTTCACTTCTAAATCCTGCAACAAGAGAAGAATTATTCCGCTTTGTCGCGAGTAATTAAGTCCCCAACAATACCTGTTCGATCATCCTCATATATTTTTCATCACAAAAATACGATTAATAGTGCGGCGTGATTCAAACAATATGTATTCAGTGTTAGTTGTAATAATAGTGTAATTAAATTATTGCTAAGTGATTCGTGTTATTATTTCACTGCATATAAAAAATCGAGTAACGGTGACAGCATATTTACAACATCAAAACCAGCAACTACAGTTCAAGACATCGTTACGCAACAATACCAATAATTAATATAAACAGGTTATGCGCGTAGAATTTGGCTGGATAAAACGCGATGCCTGTAAGAATGAAGTGATAATGGTAAAACTAAATGGTAATGGTAAAACTAAATACTTCACAATACTGGGTGTTTCATTAAAGGTGCACCAAACTTGGTATGCGAGTAGATGTCAGGAAAAGAAATAAAAATTCCTCTGTAAATTTTTCTGTCAAATGAATAAATTTCGAGAAAATCGAAGGGAAATCAAAGTCGCATATTTGTAGGATGGACTTTAAATAAGAATGAATGGATTGTTACGCATTCTCATACGAATCGCTTTATTGGTTTATTACTTTAGCTAAAATGTCGTCGCAGCTGATTCGGCAAAACACACTTAAAACATAGTGGTTGTTGAAAATCAATAAAAATAATAATTAGTCGTTTATTTTCGATTCTCCATCTAATACCAATTTTCTAATTGTTAGGATTGTTCAAACATTTAGTAGTTTGCGCTTATTTAAGAATTTATTATTCAATTATAAACCGTTTCATGAAATCGTCCGTAGAAATTTAGCGCCCAAGTGCCTGGTTTTACCCAAAACATTTCGATCGCCGCACTACCCCAATTAAGGACTTTATGGTATTTTTTGTGTGTACAGCAGAAGGAGACATTTTTGAACATTTCTTGTAATAATAATAATGTAAAAGAAATGTAAAAAGAAATATTTTTATTTTTAAGATTCGACAAATTTTATTTTAATAACAATTTGTAATGTGCGACAACAATGGCTTACTAAATGCACATTGTTGCATAGCCCCATAATTTTTGATTTATTATTAAATTAAATAAGTTTAAATATCCATGCGATTTCACGTCCCATGCTGCTGCTGCATTTGAATGACTGATGCCCGGTTTCTGGAACGTTCCATAAAGTTAACGGTCCGATAAAAGTAAACGTTGGTATGGCTACACATGTTAGAACTCTAGGGCTGAGTTGCTCACTGAAGGTTTAAACTTTGTTTAACGTTAACTAGAGCTTAATTTTTCTTTTTGGTTGTTCAGACAGTGATTAAGTGGTAAAACGAAGTTTAACTCTGACATTTGCTAAATCATGAAATTCGGTCGTTTAAACTATAATTAACGTAAAAATAACTTGAAAAAAAAACTTTAAACACGAGAAAAGTTCTACTTGAAAAATTTCGGTTGCTTGGTAAGTATTTGCAATAAACTGCAGGGGTTTTCTTCCTCTTGGGAGTATTAAAAATAAGACTTTTTAGTAACAAGCAATTATTATTTATGTTTGCTGACGTTTCACTAAATATATTTTTGCTTTTTCAAAGTGAATAACGAAAAAAACTAAACAATTTATACGTGAAGAGAACATGAACTAAGACTCACTATTACAATAATTTTTACTTATTTTTATTTATTATTATTACTCTCATTACTACTGACAATTCGTTAACATACAAGTTCTCTTTATGACATTTAAAATTAGTAAGATGCATTGTACTATAATCTCTTATTCACTTCGAAAAATTCAAAAATGTATTTGGCGAAACAATAAACATAAGCAATTAGTAAAATATTTGCTGAATACTAAAATCCTTATTTTTTCTTGTGTTTAACAGAATTAAACATTTTGTCTTCAAAAAAAATTCGTAAAGATTTGCTGTACTTGTTTTAATAGATTTGGAGAAATCTGGCACCGCATTTTTCCACAACTACTACTACCACCATCTGTGGAAGACATAACACTTCAGTATTTTAATCGCTTTTTTGAATATTTCTTAACTTTTTCATACTTATACCTTCTGACACACGTAATAACTACTGTTACGAATAATAAAGTTAAAATTTACACAGCGAAATTAGATACTAAAGCACTTCAGAGCTGCCAACATTCCACTAAACCTTAGTTAATAAATCAGTTGGTTAAAAATGACTGAACAACAATTTGAAAGAAAACTGTGGTTTGATATTTAATCAAAAGTTAACAAATTACTGGTTTAACCAGACACTGAGCAACTCGGCCTAGGAATATTTAATTTAATCTATTAGTTAACTTTATGAAACGTTTCAGAAACCCGACCTGAGCGAGGGTGTCACTCGGTTAAGGTCAAAACAAAATCTAGTCATAAATTTCTCCGCTTTTATGGCTTTATTGTCCCCCTGCAGCTGTGTTCCATTCATAATGCAATTTAGACTGCCGCGCGCCGGTTTGGTCTCACAAATCCGCGGTGCTAAAGTATGTATTTCTACAAACATCGGCTCCAAATTATGCAAATTTCAACTTCAAGCGAATCTTTGATCTGAATACTTCAATTGAGAAAAAAATATTATGTAAGGTATTTTGTCAAAACGTTCCAACTCGAAAACGAATGAAAATCGGATTACAACTTTTGGATTTTTTTCTCTTATATTGACGGGTAGAATATACTCCTCCAGTTTGGTTCATTCCTCCCGACTCACCCTGTAGTTTTAATCTACAAACATGTACAGGTGGTCAGTAATTATCCTTCTTAAAAAATAGATACCTTTTTTTCAAATTAAGGATTAACTGAGTTTTTACTTTCCGTTCTCCCTTGAAATGCCATTCTCTAAACCAGTATAACTGACTCATACATGAATTTACTTTTTCGATTACTTTCTACAACTTTGTATTTTATTTCTCTTTTATGATGTCGGCATAAACCCCGAGGGAGACAGGTAAAGCTAAGAAATTTACAGCATAGCCCCGAACAAATCAGATTTCTTTTGACCTGGATTCAATAATCTCTATAAAATAATACTCAGAGGCAACGTTAAAATTGTCATTTTGAAAGCTAGTTTAATATTTATCTTTCCTCTGACTCATTGATTCAATTTTCGTATGACATGTAGTACGAACTACTATTTAATTGTCACGAAGAATTTTTATTGTATTATCTAATCTTTTGTAAAAGAAATACTAATTGTTTGCTCCTAATAGCCAAGGGGATAAGAAAGTCGAGAATTCTTGTTTATACATGGAACGACAATTATTTATCCGTGTGTTGTGAAAATAACCGTTCTCGGAAACCTCTAAGCGCTAAATTAAGGTCTTTACGGGACGTAGATTAAGCACAAGTAATGGGGACGTGACATCTACAGTGACCAATAAAAAAGTAAGTGCCGGTGTAACTAATGGTAGGTAATATCTACGAAGAGGATAAAAGTCAATATTCTGGACGAGAGACTTATAATCCGTGTCTCGGAAACGTGTACGGATGTAAAAGCAGTTCTAATTCTAGTTTGTGTATGTCTGATAAAAGAGGTTATATTTCCTTATGACTAGAACCTGGATTTTTAGGCACTTAAAAAGACTAAATTAGACAGCAGGCAAATTGGCACTTAATTTCTAAGAAATAGGCGCACTTTTAGGCAGCCTAAAAAAATTTAGGCGTTTAATAATTTCTCCTCTTTCGTCGTTTTATAATAAAAAATTATATTAATGCTTATTTTAGTTATATGGTCGTTTACTAAGAAATCGGATGGAGGTTCTTAGGGGCTTATGGAACTATACAAGTGAATCAAACACATAATTCGCTGTAAGGAAAATATTGTAAAAACACGCTTTAAATAGGGGCCATAAATCGACGTTTAAGTCAAAAAAATCCAGATAGTACCTAAGATGGTTTACTTCCTGATAGAGTAGTTCGAGGACTCAGTAACAAAGGACCTCTTTACAGCTTTCCCTTTTAGGGCTTTTCTGTTTTTCTGTGGGGCTCTGGGCGAAGGGTCTTCTTTTCGTACACCATCAAATCACCTACACTAGGGATATATAAATTGGAATACCCACTTGCAAAAAGGGGTCGATAATAAAGTTGAAGAAGAAGCAAACACTTTTTAAATTTGAACAAAGATATGAAAATAAAATAATAAGGGGCACACTTCGTTCACACAAAGGCTTCGGCGAACATTTTATAAAAATTACTTGATTGTAATGTGAAAATTGGAAATGCAGCCGTTCGCGAAAATGATTCGGTAAACATTAATTATTTTTTTGAATCTTCTCTTCCTGCGGAACCATATTGTTTACATTTTTAAAGCCCGAGCCCTTTTTGTAATTTGCGGCTGCGAGATGGCGACATCTGTGCGAGTCCCCTTTTTGGTCCCACTCATTTAAGTCACCAGATTAACTTAAGTTGCCTAATCTAAAGGGATTTCGAGGTGCTTTTAGACCGGCTCCGCCAACTTTTGTGGGTGAGGTTCTCAAGCTCTTCGACGCATAGCTTATCTATTTTAACGTATCGTAATGGCCACTTATTGTAAAAAGAGACAATAGGGAAGGGAGTTTCTGCCAATATCTTTCGATAAAAAGGTCGTTACGTGAAAGGCTATTTGCTTAGCAACCTTAATTGGATTTAGCCAATCAGAAATCGAGTTTTAACGTTTAACGTACGTAAATTTTAAGGGAACGTATTGCAAAAACTACCTAGTATTTTGGCTAAAGTTTGTCGCTTGGGCCCCTTATCGCCTAAGATTGTTTATACTAACAATTAAAGCGTGAAATTCTTTCGTGAATAATCCTAAAGTAATTTTATTTAAACTTAAAAATTTTGATTTTAAATTTTCGGCTGTGTACAAAAAGTTACAGCGTTGACTTTAGCTGAACACGTACAGTGTCTTTAAAATGTTTTGGCAAGCAATATATTTCCACATACAGAGAAAACAATTCATAAAATTAATTATACAATAATTGCCCATTTTAGGCATAAAATAGGCAACAAAATGTTTTGTAAGCGCTTAAGCTAAATACTTAAAACATTGCAAAAATAGGCATCTCATTCTAATTAAAATTGTAATCTAAATGTTTTTATAACTTAATTGCTTGTTTTTTGTTAAATAAAATTTTAGACAATTGCCTAAAAATCCGGACTTTACTTATGACAAAGCAAATAAATCATTTTAAAATATAATACCCTATAACTATCTCTAGGGATATCTTGAATGGTGAATGTCATACAATAAAAAAGTTTATGCGAATTATGATTTGTTACTGAGAAAAATTTATGAAAATTTCAGATCGTATCAATTTCGACACCAAAACAGATTTATTTGGTAAACGTGTAAACAAGCAGAATTTGAGTAGAAATGAGAAAACGCTTTACTTGACATGCTATCCGGTTTTGTTAAAACCCCATTTATCAAATGATCGCCAGCACAGACGCAGTTATTGTTTCGACGCCGGGCGTCGTTGCATACATCGAAAATAAACGGGATATCGCGTGAAAAACTTCGTTCAGAAGCACCGATAAAATGTTGCGTTGTCCCGTACGTTTAATACATAAAGCGCACCTGTTTTACCTCGTAAACGGTGAAAATTCCGTTTTATGCGCGGGAATTACGGCCTTTATTAAAAATTGTTTACGAGGCCTTTTCATTAGGAGTATATGACGTCGTGAAAGGAATTTGGTGCCCTTTAGCCGAGCAACAATTCAACTATAAAGTCCCTTACGATCCACATCAGCAAAGCAAATGTCAGCGTTATAGTGAAAATTGCGTGTAGTAAAGTTCAAATGGATGATATAAAGCTTTAAGGCATTGATTAAACTTTTATAAACAAAATAGCTAGCTATAAATTCACAATAAATATTCTTAGCCCCTAGCTACTGACGTGGAATTTTTGTGCAGGTAGAGTCTAACAGACTCTTACAAATTAACAAGGATAATTACAATATACAAATCAAAATAAATACAAACTAAACGCAGGTAATTCAAATTTAAGGGATTCAAAATATAGTTTTACATGTTAAATGTCAAAAAAACAAATCAGCACACTATCACATTATAATTGGACTTTTATTCACACTTATTAGGCATTAGTGACCTATTATCCACTAGTGGAATAAAGTAACTCTATCTACGACCACTACCGTAAATGACAAATTACGTACAACGCATAAATTAAGTAAGCGGGTGTTTACAAACGTCGTGCGTAAAGTAAGAAAGACGCACAACGCACCTACTTTACACACGTTTGTAGTTAGATCTACGTAGCCGCATCACATTAGATTCGTCGAAATTGCAAGTGTCATTGCTGATTATTTTGAACTTGAATAATAAGGTAATTTTTGTGGTCGTAGATAAAGTATAGCACAAAACTCGAGTTGTAAAGCATTTACTTACGCAATTACTTTACGCAATTTTTCCAACTATTTACAACTCTCGATATGTAATATAATATTATTCCACTAGTGCATAATAATAAACAACGTACCATAGCAAGCAGTAGGTATGACAAAGCCTGTCACGTTTCATTTTACGAATACGAAGATTTTTTAATTAAATTTCGCTCATTCTGATTCCATAAATGTGGTGATTGTGGATAAAACTTGTATTTCATCTATACAGGCACATGAGCCGATTAAATACAAGGATTGAGAATTTGTAATAAAGTTATTAAAAACCTCATTTATTGCATCTGTAGAGTCTGTTTTCTTCCTCTCATTACGATCATCAGGGTTGTGGAATCTCATATGTGTTAGTAACATAAGGAATCTTCCCCCACTCATAACTGCTCGAAATATATCTCGCCCAGTGCCATCCGTTGCAAACAGCAATGAAGCATCTTCATGATTACATTTGAATACTGCTGTATATATCAAAAGGCCAATGAGAGCTCTTATTTCCGTGGCATCTGTATCTTTTGCTTCACTTCTTTTCTCATTTTCGTATGTTGCTGCTGCTTTTCTTAGTTTTACATTGGTCCACTGAACTACCAAAGAGATCATGCATCGTCAAATAACTTATTCCAAATTTCTCCCGAGCTTGCATATTAAGGTCCAGAAGTTGCACCATGCAATGAGGGAAGTTTTATGACATTATGTTGAGGTATTCTTACTGATCTTGATGGTGGAGTTAGTGACCATTTAAAACGATTTTTTTCGTAAGCATATTTCCTCACTCTCGTATCTTCTGGTTCCACATTTTCTTTATCATCAATGGATCGGCTTTCCTCACCCACATCTTCTCTGTCTCTTACTGCTGTATCCGATTCTTCAGAATTTGTGTCATGCTCACTAACAATAAATTCGTCATCATCATGTTCAGGTGCACTAAAATCGCTATCAATTTCCTCATACCATCGAAGAGCAACTTCCTCAAAATCACCATCCAACTGTTCGTTTAGATGTACTTGGTTTAGAGTTCATTTTGCCATTGCTAAAAGACCCATTTTTAAACAATAGCATAAAAAATCGAATGTTACACTCTTACTGATGTGGAGTCTAAGAGACTCTCTCGCTGCTAAAAGTGCTTGTAGAAATCTACACGTTTATTTAAAAATGTCCTATACGCGTTAACCGCTAGACTGGCACTAAATAACAATGTACTAAAGATGTCGTGCCATTGCAGTTAAAATTTGGAGTATGGCTAAATGTCAAATGTTCAGCGGAGTCTCTGAGACTCCACATCAGTGGTTAAGGGTTAACCTTGTACTCGATGTCCTAATTATTAATAACAGACAACTTGTTACTTGATCGGAAACTGTCAGCTGAATGATTTAATCTTCTTTTTCTATTTTGCGTTGGTAACAGAGCTATTAACGCACCCAAACGAGTGCTTTAATAGAAAACTGAGTGCGTTATAGCATCATCGTCTTACGATTGCCTTACATACCCATAAAAGAAAAAGAAAGTGAAATTTTTAGTTTGCATTAAATTTCTTAGTAAACATTAATATTGAATAATCCCTAAAAAAGTAGGAAATTTTTTTGGCATTGAATTACTGGGTGTTTCACGACCTTTCCGACAAACTTCGGGGTATAATATTAGAGACACTACAGAGTAAGAAAGGCATGTAATAATTTTTTTTCGGTCTCAGTTAAAGAGATAAGAATTTTTGAAAAGCGACCCTCACCGTTTGAAAACCGCTGTGTTTTCATTAATTCTCCGTATACTCGATGCGAGACGGTGCTGGACGTGCTCCGACACTTGCTTATAACATGTAAATATGTATCACGTGCAGTCTCTGCAGTTCCCAGCCGTTTGGGTCAGATTCGCTAGAAAAAAAAAGCTTCCAAGACAAAATTGGTAGGGGACTTTTTTATCCCCTTTAACTCTACTATCACCTCCTGCAATTTGTCGGAAAGGTCGAGAAACAGCCTGTATATTAGATACTGTAAAATATATTTACTAATTACAAAATTCTATTATACATACATGGAAGATTTGATATTTCTAAATTGAGCAGAGCAGAAATCTGGGGTTGATGTGAAAAAGTTTGTTACCATCATAGAATCGATCCTTGGCAAATTAGAACTATCAGCTTTTATAGATCCGGCTTCCATTATTGGCCGTGTTTTTAAATTATTCGAACAGCCGTTCGAGCATTTATTTCACATGCGATTTCTTACCTAATCTAGTGCTCAATTAGGTAAGAAATAGCATGTTAATCAAACGCTCGAACGGCTCTTCGAGTAATTTAAAAGCACGGCCATTACTACCACTACTAGGTGTACTAGAAATTGGAAATGTTCTCTCTGTCACATATAAGGTGCTTTCCAGGTAAGCGTTGGAGTAGCTCCGAGTTACTCCAGAGCAGTTCCACTGCGTTCCATATACAATTACCTTTAGTTCTCGAACTGCTCGTAATATACCTACCCCTGTCCCCTGAAGTACCTACCTAAAATTTTGAATTCCAAGTTCTGAATGGAGGGGGAAGCGAATGATAGGTTAGGTCATTAAATATCAACCAACCATACGTCACGTCAACAACAACATTCCAAATTTACGTTCCATGCTGAAACTGCGCAGAGTATTACACTCTCGAGTAGTTCCGGAGCTTGAAGTTCCAACCTGGAAAGCACTTATAATCTCGTGACATATAATCTCGCTACTAAGCGGAATATAACAGTTCCTATAGCTTTTTTGGGGTTTTTAAGGCAAGCAAAAACTTTCATAAAGGATGAGTTTTTTTTTTCAAAAACATAAAAAGTTTTTTCTGTAGTGAACTCAATCCGTGGACACAGAGTATATCTATTTGAAAATTTGAGTAAGTGCGTGAGTATAACTACCTTTAAAGCTGTTCGGTAAAGTACAAATTAGACAGATACTGATTTCCTCGGCTACAAGTCGCGATGCCATCGGTTAAAATCGCGTGCAGTGTTTAACTAAGCGCATGCGAAATTTTCATGAACTCCGTTTACATTCTTCTCTTGAGATTATACGATCGCATTTATTACATAATTTTTAAATTTTTGTTTTCGACTATTCGTTTCAGTATTTATTCGAATATTTGAATAATTTACTTGGAAACTATTCGAATTTCGAATATTCGAATACGATTCCCCGCCTTAAATTAAATGCAGCAAAGTATAAAATGACAAGCAATATTTTAAATAAATTGCGACATCATCAAAATAACATTAGTATTATGCGAAAATGATTCAAAAAAATAACCTCTGTTAAAAATTCTGTGAATTTAAATTTGAAAACTGAATTTAAGAATAATTTTTTTGTTATTAAACTAAATTTAAAACGATTTTTTTTAATGTCAACGTGAGACCTAGATAATTATTTCATGAATGCGTACTGAAAATTTGAGCTTATAATGGTTTATACAATGGTTACTCAGAAAAAATTTTTTTAAAATTAGCGCTTTCTAAAACGCCTCTTAATCGAAATGTTTGAATCGCGACATCCTGCGATCACTTTTTGACCTAATGTAATAACCGCGAGTACGGGCTTTTCAACATATTGCTGTGGTATTTAGCACATACCTTTTTTGAAATAATTGTGATCTTGATTGAATTATTAAACAAGTTACAACACTGCACGGGGTTCCTATGCAGTGAAGTAATTTAAGTAGCATTGAAACTCTGAAAGCATTTATTGAATTGTTGTTTTGCAAATTTACGAGCAACGTATATCAAATATAGCAAATATCTTAGTGACAAAATATATTTAGTTGGTATTATTGACGTTACACAGAAAATGTCAAAGCAAATATACATATAACCAAATATTTATCAGTAGCAAATCGTACATAAAATTACAATCTAATTTGCCAGGATGAATTGAAATTGGTAGAACTCAACCTCACATTCATCATGAACAAACAGGTGTGTTATTTTCAGTGACCGCTAAGGTTAATACCTTGTTTCGTGTCCCTCAAAATTCTAAAAATCGTTGAATGCAATGAAATAATGGTGTGTTGTGTTAATTTATTATTTAACAAGTCTACTGTGGTTTGTTGAATTTAGTGTGCACTTTGAATCTGCTCTAGCAAAAACTCAATGTATTTATTCCATTTTGTATTTGCCAACAAATCTCAACCATATCAAGTTAGGTAGAAGCATCTTCTCTGAATATGATACGTTAAATACAAAAATGTGTGTTTGTGATAAATTGTTAACTTCGTTTATTTGCAAATCGAAATGTAATTATTCCATGTCGTCTTTGCTAACAACAAATCTAATCATATCAGTTTAGATAAAAACATCCTCTCTGTATATGATACGTTAAATGCGAAAATGTGTGTCTGTGGTAAATTTTTAACTTCGTTATCGCAAATCGAAATGTAGTTATTCGATGTCATCTTTGCTAACAACAAATCTAATCATATCAGTTTAGATAAAAACATCCTCTCTGTATATGATACGTTAAATACGAAATGTGTGTTTGTGGTATATTTTTAACTTCGTTATCGCAAATCGAAATGTAGTTATTCCATGTCGTCTTTGCTAACAACAAATCTAATCATATCAGTTTAGATAAAACATCCTCTTTGTATATGACAAATTCTATTGACAAAATGTCCCACTTATATAGGGAAACAAACCCACAAAAACTCGCCCCAAAAGAAAACTTAACCTTAAAATGCGAAAATAAAATTAAAAATTCAACAAAATTAACTAAAAAAATGTGATTCTATACAATGCTATGTTATGAAAATTAAATCAGCTTTTCCTAGGCCAGCCAATCAGTCCCAGTCGAAATGCCTCCACCTTGAGCATCTTTACCTTCGCCCCATCAGGAAGGTGCAGCAGATATCGGCGCTTGTTCCCTCTTCGGTCCTAAAGGAACTCACGAGGAAGCTTTTTAACAGCTTCCTCGAACTCAACAGCCTCCATCTGCTGAGGGGCAGGCGTTTCAATATCTGGCAACCCAACCTCCCTGACCGATGCGTTCGGGACCTCAGGCATCGACAAAACAGGCCTAGCAGGTGGTGGAAGGAAATCAGGCATGGCCTCGGTATCTGAGTCTTCCCCAAAAAGCTCTCGGAATTTGCCTTTCAACCAATTGGCTGTATTCGGGGAGTCGAGACTCAAAGGATCGTCTTCCAGGTTATGTAAACTCTGCATTTTAACAAAATAGAGATATAAGTACAAGAAAAATCTTAATGAAAGTTTAATTTTTAGAACTCTAAGGGACCCTGTTATACAAACATGATAGAAATGTGGCACCAAAAGCCAAGAGAAAAATCATTTATCAAAATAAAACAAATTCAACGTGTGTATCCTTTTCATTTATATTTAATTAATCCTCGAAAAGAAAATAACACAGCAATATGTATAACCAAATTTTTATGATAAATATATTTTACATGTGAAATGAAAGAGTTAGGATGTCTCAACTTTGACTTTTCACTATACTCTGAAAACAAACACTCCTCTGAGACATTTACCACCCTTTGTTACCCAAAACTTTTACAAACCGAATCGAGACGCAAATGGCGACTCCTTTGTCAGTAGCGTTTCTCGAATTAGCTAAAAAGTAGCCAGGAATCGTTCCGTCCGCTCTCTTCGAACTCTGTATGAATTTTGGCCCTTTCGACCCTCGGACTTACTATTTTGGAATTGTTGAATCTTTCTCCTCTCCTTGTTCGATTTACCACTTAATAAAAAGTTATCTAAATTCTACTTTGAATAATAAATAAAATTCGGAAAGTTTAACTAATAAAATTATATTGAAGAAAATCTAACGAAAACATAATTACATAAAAAAGAAAATTAACAAACCAAATCAACTAATTACGAAACTAAATATTAAGAAAATTGTAGAGTTAATGATGTATTAATTTTGAAACTTCTGAACACAACATAATAAAGAACTTTATAAGAAAATTAATAAAACCAAGAAAACATCAACAATGCAAAATATCCTGAAAAATATAACAAAAAAAAACAAACTTCGACAAGAAAGGAGAATGGTGTAATAACATTTAGAAAATTGCTTTTTGGTTAATAATTATCTAACTTTTTAAGCAACAAATACATTGAGCTTACCGGGGACTAATCTTAAATGATTTTTCTAGTATCGTAAATTAGGAAAACACTATCGATTTAGATTTACGAGAAATGTTTCGTTAGCGAGCGAATTTATTTTTAAATAACTGACACAAAAAAATTACACGAAAAAAAGGTTGTGCCTTTTCTACCCGAAACCGATAACAAACTTTGAAAAATTTTTAATATTAAATTAAAATAAAAACCGAACTTAGAACAAAAATTAATTAAATTAAGATTTCGGCGAGAATTAACGCGGATAAAAACCTAGGAAACCGGGAACTGTCGTTTTTTCGCTCTTCGCGCCTATTTAAGCTTTCGCTTCCACTCTGGAAAAACAAAAGAAGGATTTTTTTAATAGTCAGCATATTCCCGCGAAATACGCTGTTAATTCGAGCTTCCAGCAGTGAGTTGCTTTCCACGAGATAGCGTACTCATCCTGCTTTTACCCTTTTTATCCACGTGTCGCGCGGTTAACATTCAGAGAAGCTAGCCGCGCGGCTCTTGCTGACTTAATGAGAATTGAAAAACTTTATCACCGCAACTTAATATTGCCTCTGGTTTGAAAGCACGTTCTAGCCTAATGAAAATGATATGTGTTTCCTCCTCTCTGGTTTCTGTCTGAGACAGGTAAAACTTGAATCAAAGTAAATAATTTCGAAATCTCTCTACTCATTTTTCAGGTCCTTACACTAACATTGCGAAATTTTTTATACTCCTATCGTTTAACAGCAGTTAACCTCAGATTACTTTGTTTATTTTTGTTCATATTATGATAGTAATCCATTATCTGTGGTTTTATCTAAGTTCCAATATTCTATCATACCTATACTTTCTATAGGCATTATATTAATCACTCTGATTAAACTGGTTTAATTATTTTGGCATTGGAAGTTTCTCGTATAAACTTATTGAACAGACGCCTGGACTTTTAATTAGCCGACAAATTACGTCTTCATCAATATTCACGTAGGTGAAGATTGAATTAAGTTCCACCCTTAGGAGAAGTTATGAATTTCAATTTGAAATTAGGTCCGCATTGTATCATTTAGCAGGGCTACATGTAGTAGTCTATACGAATTTCTTCGGGCAACATTCAGAGTTTATCTCTAATCGTAAACAGTCTAATTGCTGTCGAGTAAAATGCGAAAATATAGATTTTAGGTTTAGCTTAGGCAATTTAATTATTATAGTTTAGTTATTTCTCAATTAAATTATACATATAAAAAACTAGGAGTTGTTATACCGTGCCTTCAATTAAATTCCTAATTAAAGTAAGCTGTGATTTTTTTATAAAGTTGGCGACACGCAATTCATAGCTGTTCATAAATAATTGCAAGGTTAGGAAATTGTTGTCGAAAATTCTGTACACACTGATTAATTGAATAAACAAACTGTCCATTTTCTAATCTACCGGTTTGAAAATAACTTTCAACAATAAATATTTTGTGCTGTAATTCTAATATTTTGTAAATGAAAATACAAAGTGCAAAATACAAAATACAATTAAACAAATGTTAAATAACATTTGTTTAATTAATTATCAGTGCTACAAATTTTTAGGAGAAAAAACACTGAAATCATAGCCCATCTTAATGAGGAATTTAATTGAAGGCACGGTATGTTGCATCCCTCTTTAGGGGAATTCGGAGCAAAGCGATACAGTGAAGTAAAATGAAACACTCTAATAATGCCAATGTTGGTAGATATATTTAAAGGCCAATGGGCGTAAATGTTTAACTCTATCCACTGCATAAATCCTCTTGTATAAGCAACGACTGCCTCTATATTTGGAAAAATTCATAAAGAATTGTGTTTTTAGGGGTTTAATTTGTAAAATATAATGGTAAGTTGATAGCATATACCCTTGGAATGCATAGTTTGATTGTATTAAGGTAATGACTTATAAAAAAAAGTGTTTATAACAAATCTAATCTCACAAAATACAATGCGCAAGGTGGGTGGTACTTTCAGTTATGCATTACCCGTTGGGGTAAAATTCATTCAGATTAGGGGAAAGTGAAAAATATCTGACACTGCCTCGGTTGAGTTTATTCAATTGAACTCTTTTTCTACAGCTTATATAAAGCGGCGTCCACATCAAACGGGCTGCGCTGCGCCAAGCCGTGCGGAACCGCACAAATTGTTCGAATGCATTTGATGTGGGTGATAAACTGCGCGTTTTATCATCCAAATCAAACGCACGAATACTTTGTGCGGTTCTGCGCGGTTTGACGCAGCGCAGCGCGTTTGATGTGGACGCCGCTTAAGGTTCTTTTATTCTGATTTTATTTATTGAATTTTATTTAGAAAAAAAAAATTTTTTTAATTTCTGGTGCCATGGTAAAAATCACCAACGGAAAACATTACTCCATCAATCATGGAGTGAAGATACTTGATTATTTATTCTGATTTTCTGTGAAATAAAATATTTACTTTTGCTGTTTTAGTTTCCCCCCCATTGATTTTGGCAAAGCCGAACAAAATGACTTAAATAATAATTATGGTTAATTATTTGTATTTCACTATTTAATCAAATACACGGGATAACTAGGACTATGTACTGACCGTGGATTTTTCTGCACTCTAAATTTTAGTTGATCGAAGCGTGGCTTCAAAATAAACTTTTTTCTACTTTGCGTTCACAATGAGTTCATTGTGACACCAAAAACAGTTTCACAATGAAGCTCATTGTGACACTGTTTTTGGGGAAATTTTAGTCATTTTTAATTGAAAATATTTAATAGATTTTACAAAATAACTCAGTATTTATTTGTTACTTAACAATATACTCACAATGAAGCTGGATAAGAAAAATTAATAACTTGTTAATGTGACTTTTGATTAAAACGAAAGGTTTTCAGTGTTGCCACGCATTACAACTAAAATTCCCCATATACTAAGAAGATCCAATATTTTTCATATTTTTGTTCAATAAGTGACGCAAAGTAGAAAAAATAGTATATTATACAAGTTTCACAAGAAGGCATATTGTAACACGAGTGGGGTTGGGGTACGACTAGCGAAGTGTAGCGAGCTAGGAGTGCCCCAACGGAACGAGTAATATACTATTGTAATATACTAATATACTATACGAATAATATACTATTGTCATCCTGATATTAATGTTATATAAATGTTGAAAGATGTGCCTTAAGTCACTATAAAACGTGTCGAGTTAGGTATCCAAATCGAGGTTAGCTTTCCAAATCTATTTATTCTTTAGTAATCGTTTAACAAAAGATGACTAGATGACATGTTTCGGAAAAAAATCCATTTTCAAATCTAAGAAATGAACAATTTATTAGATTAAAGCTAAGAGAATTATGAAAAATTATACAAACCTAATAAAACAAACCCGCAAGCACAGCCATTTCTAAACAACTGTCAAGTGAAAACAGTGTGACAAACTTAAATTACCTTAGATTAATACAAAGTTGCCAACTTAAAAATTAAGTGACTAAACCATGAGGGCTTACAATTGAAAATCAGAGAAACCTAAAGTTGTGTATAATTATCAAAAATTACGGGGGGTAAAAGGCTGATGGCCAAGTTACATAGATAACCAAAAGTTAACTTATTATGACGTAAGCAAAGGAAAAGTGAAAGGCTGAAGGCCATTACTACATACTAAAATTAGAAAAAGGCTGAAGGCCTGATCAATAGACAATTAAAATGAATAAATAGATAGGCAGAGGGCCACAAAAGGCAAAACCATTTTGCTCAAGTGATACAATACAAAAAAAAATACAGTATAAGTATTTTTTTAACTTTTTATTAACGTTATTATTATTAAGATTATTGCAACAAGGAAGTGATTGTGTTGTGTAAAATTTAAAGAAGTTTTAACGAAGTATAAATTCATGGCAGAATTTTTGCAAAATAATAGGTGCTGCATTCAAAAGCACATTACGTGGCATTTTAAAAAAATATAAGGTATTATTACGGGTGTCCCAACGGTGTGTATTTCTTCTGTGGAGCCTATAGGAATAACAAGTAGAGAAAAAAAGATGAAGAAAGTTATATTAGACATCATGCGGCACATTTTAAAATTATTTTCAACTATACAGGATGTTCCAGAAAGTGTTGGTGCATACAAAGCGATTTTTTTAAATGGAACACCCTGTATATTCTTATAAATTTGGATGTCCCGCGGAGAGGTGATATAGAGATATATTAATTCTGCTCAGCTACTTTCGTAAGAAAAATTTTTCTCTTCGAAAATTCCTTAAAAATTTACAAATTTTGAACTTATGTTGCTGACTATGGAGATGACACAGACTTACGAAAATATAACAAAATATTCTTAGGACTTTGGGCTTTTTGAAAATATGAAAAAAGGTAAAATATCTTTTAGCATTATACAGGTCAAACAGTACTTGCGAAACACTCAGTATCTCATTTTTTTTTAATGAAACGACCTATTTTTTATTTCAGAAATGGGTAGTTCTTAAACTTAGCTTTCTACTGATACCAGGTTATATACCTAAATTTCTAGATTTCTTTCATTAAAAACCTTGTTTTTACTACTATTTGAACAATTTAGCCTTCCATTTGTAATTTTTGTATAGTAAATGAGCAAAAAGTAAATCCCAGAGTGTATTTATATCACACCTGAAGAAACGTCCAGGTCTACACATTTAACGTTTTACAATACTCACATTGATAGGAGAAAAACAGGTAAATATGTGAAAAAAAATTTTCATCGTAGTTAGCCATTATTTCATATTTGAGATCTTATAACAATTCTGAATACCTTTTTCAAATAATATTTCCGCGTATCTTGGAAAATAAAGGTACTTTACTCTTATATCCACTTCAAATATTTTTATTTCCTCGGTATGTGACCAGTGGTATTCGAATTTTGATATCTGCATTTTGAGTTTGGAAAGCTCTAGGAACTTTCAAATTTATGGTTATAATTTATTTCCAAAAATAAAAGGTTAAAAGCCAAAACAATCTAATGGTAGTAAAAACAATATTTCTAGTAAAACAAATATTAGAAATAAAGGTATATAACCTGATATCAGTAAAAAGCTAAGCTTAAGTACTATCTATTTCTGAAATAAAAATAGGTCATTCCATTTAAAAAAAAATGAGATACTAAGTGCTTCGCAAGTACTGTTTGCCCTGTATAATGCTAAAAGATATTTTAACTTTTTTCATATTTTCATAAAGTCCAAAGTCTTAAGAATATTTTGTTATATTTTCGTAAGTCTGTGTCATCTCCATAGTTAGAAACATAAGTTCAAAATTTGTAAATTTTTAAGGAATTTTCGAAGAAAACATTTTTTTTACGAAAATAACTGAGTGAAACCAATATATATTTATATTGTTGTAATCAGCTCTCCGCGGAACATCTAAATTTGTAAAAAATTCTCTCTCTATACACCACCATTTTCTGGAACAGCCTGTATAGTTAAAAATAATTTTAAAATGTGCCGCGTGATGTCTAATATAACTTTCTTAACCTCTTTTTTTCTACTTGCTATTTCTATAGGCTCCACAAAAGAAATACACACCGTTGGGACACCCGGTACTTATAAAACAAATCCCAATAATAACAAGTGAACTGGAGTATTTCTATTTCATTAAATTACACGAAATAATACGTAGGCATGAGCCATTCTTCATGACATAACCTTACTACATAACAACACTTTTATTTACTATTTCAACAAAGAAATTAATCCAATTTGGCACTAATACCATTTGCTGTGTTCTCAGTAGTGATTAACATACCTCTGAACACTAGAAGTTATCAAAAACTAAGTAAAAAGCAATCACAATAAACAAAAGCCTTCACTAGAACGCGAACGTCGTACAAATTTTGGAGCGATTCTGCTTATATCTGTAGCAACTGTAAGATCTGTAAGCCCGTAAGTCAATTATTAAAAGCTGGAATTTTGAAATTCTCAGTATGTTACGATTTCTTGTAAGCCTATAAGGTAATACCAAAGAGACTTACGAATAATTCTAGGGACCTAGGAGAAATCATATCTTCCACAGAACTTCAAAATTCCATGTGTTAATAATTGACTTACAGGTCTACAGATCATACGGTTGCTACAGATACGAGCACAATCAACACTTAAGTCTGATAGACCTCCCCAGTGTTGCCGCGTTGACGCTGTGCATGGCTAGGATATAAAGACGGCTGTGGATAGGCATAAATGTACAGTCCGAAAAAGTGTTGCAAAATGATTTCTGCTGATATAATTTTTTATGAAAATTTTGTAAAAAATTCTGCACTGAGTACAAACCTGTGCTTCTGGAAGCGTATCGATATTTCGGATAAGGTCATTTCGTACAACTGAGATGTCATAAAAAAAGCGAACGATTTGTGTAAACACAAAGCTGTTACACTATCAAATACATTAATACTTAAGCGGCCCACTATAACCATGAAAGTTGCTAGAAAAGCATTTATGATATGTACCATAAACGATGTCGTATTTGTGCGAACTAATTTATTGGATGAATAAAGGAATAAATAATAGGTCTGTTCGTACAGCATATCTGACTAGTTTGAAACTGTCAAATATATTCGCCCATCGAATTAATCATCGCTTTTGAGAGTTAGACAATAACAAAAGAATAAGAAAAGAAGAAAAGAGAAAAGTAATAAAAATAAGAAAGAAAAGAAAGAAAATATAGAGAGAATATGGGGTGCAGTCAATCTTTAGCAAAAAAATATTTCCGTAACTGACGTACGATCGATGACGGAGTTAATAAACGCAAAGCAGGCGGAATGGCATTAAAAAAGTGTACAATATTATAAGTGATTAAAGATTTCAAGGTGGTGAATTGGAGGAGTTAATGAGCCCTTACTTCTAATGTTAATACTATGCACATCGGTTCTGAATGTCACCTTATGATATAGATAGCTGGGTTTTTTAAGGAAAATGATTTTATAATAAAAATTCATAGAATAAAATTCAGCCCTACGTGCTATATTCATCCAGCCAGCCCAGGCAAGTGTATGCGATATGCTATCGTACTTACGAATTCCAAAATCTTAAACAGGCATTCTGTAATCGCTGAATTATGATTCTATCCACGCTGTCCAGACAGTCATACAAAAATTGAATCTTGAAAGAACATGAGACTCACATAAAGTTTTTCTTAAATGGCTATCTAAGCAGTCCTTACTTCCGTAAAGTATTTTCAGATTGCAGTACCCTAGCCCGAGCAGACGAGAGACATGATCTTTAAAACGCAATTTTGTATCTATATACAGTCCCAAATCACGTGCACAATCCGAAAGAGGAATTATATCATTATTAACTTTAATTTTAATGGCACCGATGACAGCAGCTCTAGTTTTAGCACGTCCGAAAACTAAAACAGATGTTTTTTTACTATTGATGCGAAGGCAGTGCTTAGAAGATAAATCCGCGAGAGATTCCAGATCATTATTTATATTGGAAACAGCTGCACACACGTTTTTTGCATTGAAGGAATAATAAAGCTGCGTGTCATCAGCATAAAGATGATGGTTGCAATGTTTTAAACATTTAATGATATTCGACGCATAAATAGTAAAAAGAATAGGGCCAAGTATACTGCCTTGGGGAACACCAGAAATATTTGTTAGTGGAGAAGATACATTTTCATCATATAATACCTGCTGAGTTCTCCCGATTAAATAGGAAGAGAAGAATTCTATAGTATTCTGATCAAAACCTATACAGGGTTAGTTAAAAGTCTGGAAACGGTCATTTAATGCCGTTATTATTAATTTTAGGAAATTTTGTTCTTTATGAAAGTTTTTTTAGGAAATTTTTATCTACAATTGAGAATACTTGAATTTTTTTTATTCAATTGTTTTTGAGTTATGCCTGTCTGCGTAATTTTTTTAAATGGAAACTTGTTAATTCTTGTTTTTTTAGAACTGATTTTCTGAAAAAAAAAATTGTCTTTTTTGTGAAATTGAAAACTCTGGTTCGAATATTTATTTTAGTTAGGTAGATCTAGACAAAATTGAAGTTATCGGTCACAATCTTATCATTAAAAACGTCAATTTTTTGACGTTCATTTTAAACTCGCCATTGCTAATATTAACAGCAGTCAATTGCACAATTGAATTTCACGTAAACAATAACCACTGATAAAGTTACTCGCACGAGTTTATCGCTTACTTAGATGTACCTAACCTGGCAATAATAAGCATGCACGACGGGAAATGAATACTTGAAATATTTTTTTTCAGAAACCCCTCAATTCTAAAAAAGAGCAAGAATTCTATTGTGAAGAGAGAAAAATACTCTACCGAACGGTAGAGTAAAATTAACAAGTATCCATTTAAAAAAATTACGCAGATAAAAAAAATTCAAGTATTCTCAATTGTAGATAAAAATTTCCCAAAAAACTTTCATGAAGGACATAATTTCCTCAAATGAATAATAACGGCAATAAATGGCCGTTTCCATACTTTTAACTAACCCTGTATATGTTAAAATAGTAAGTAAAAGCTTATGATTAAGAGTATCGAAGGCTTTCGAATAGTCTAAGAGGACCAAAATAGCAATGTCATTATCATCGATACTTCTTAGTAAGTCATCAATAATATTGGCCATAGCAGTTTCACAACTGTGGCCCCGTCAAAAGCCAGACTGATGATCAGGCAATATATGATACGTTTCCAAAAAGTCACACTTACCTTCTCTAAGACTTTAGAAGGAACAGGCAAGATAGAAATAGGCCTTAAATCGGTATAATCTAATGGACTACTTGATTTTGGAAGAGGTCTAATAATACTCCTTTTTCAACAGTTGGGAAATACGCACTCAAGCAGGCAAGTGTTTAAAATATGTGTAATCGTAGGCAGTAAGTACGGACAACAAAGAGATAACATCTTAATAGAAATGTAATCAGTGCCGACAGATAATGATTTAATAGAGTTGAGTAAGATGCCTACCTCAGCAACAGAAAGCAAAGAAAAACAGAAATTGGTGTTGATATTTACATTGTTATTGTAAAAAGTCATTAAATCGGCATCTGCGATCACATCCGACATAAAACCAAAAAAATGAGAATTTATGTTATTAACATCTGATAGGTGAGACGGCAATTTCATATTATTACTTTTTTCTCATAAATATTTAAAGATTTAAGATTATTCCATAAAAGCTTGGAATCGCGTTTTTTGGAAATATGCTGCAGATATGCTCGCTTCTCGCGACGGATTTCCGGAAGTAGTAAGGTTGCGTAGCTGTTTGTAATAATTAAAAGAAGAGGTTGTTTTCTTGCTCTTGGCTTCATTCAAGGCTTTATCCCTTAAGGTTATCATTAGCTTGATGTTATCTGTTATCCAGGGAGTTGGGCGTTTTTTAAATACGAAGGTTTTTAGCGGCGCTCATGAACGTTGAACAAGATTAAAATGAGTTCATTGAAGATACTGACCTTGTCGTTTATGTCAATCGCCTCATATACATGGTACCGGGAAGAGATTCTAAATCATTCACAAAAGAAATTTTATCAAAACACGAGAAGTCCCTGAAGGTGTGCTTACGAGGAGCAGACGGCAATGCACCGATGCTCAACTGTACATAAATTAACAAGTGATCAGATACAGCCAGATTATGTTTAACTCCACAAGAATTGAAGGTAGTGTCTAATAAAAGTAAGATGAGTGAAGACGAAGTATGAGTTTCATGGGTAGGCTCAGTAATTATTTGTTTGAGACCCAAAGAATCACACATGTTATTAAATAAAGAGCATGCACGGTTATTAACATCTAAAAGATTAATATTAAAATCACCTAAAATAACCAATTCATGAGAGTCAACCATCAATTCGAACAGCATGTCTTCCATTGCATCAATAAAGAGAGAAACTTAATACTCAAAATTTACATTTACTGCTGAAACTTTCAAAACGGAATATTTCAAAGTATTTTTAAAATAAATGGCAAGTCCTCCAGCTCTCCTACCATCCGATCTGTCATACCTTATTACAATATAATTATTCAGAGAAATAGAATTATTTTCTACTGTGTCCATAAGCCATGTCTCAGTTACTGCAATAAGATCGTAACTATGTGTATAAAAATAATCTTTAAATAAATCAAACCCCGCCCAAAGAGAACGCACGTTAATGTGACAAAAAGTAAGCATACAGTTAAGCAATGAAGATAATAATGTATCTAATGATTCCCCAAATTCTTATGTTATTGCCCTAGAACAATATTCTAGGCGCAATAACATAAGAATCATTATTAACTAGAAGTCGCAAATTCTGTTTTTCTAAGTCTTTTATTCTTGCCTCACAGTTTTCATGCAGATTTTGTAGCTTTAGTTCGAATTTATCGATCATTTCTTCCAATAAATTCTTATTTTCTCTAATGACATCCTGCACGCATTCTTTGAAGATGTTTTTAATGTCCGCTACGTCTTCGCGAGTAAGCATTGTGTTTTTATCACTGTACTTGCGTTTTAAGTAGGGAATACACGATCCAACATGTCTTAACACATGTACGCGCGTACATGTTCGCCGAACATCAACGTCACATAGTACCATACTACACACGATCGAACTTGTCTTAAGACATCATAGTCCAGTTATCAACCAAGACGATGTCGGAAGAGTTATCTTTGGTGGCAGGGCGTGCGCTATTATAGTAAAACAAAAATACAAAAAAAAAATTATAATAAACAAAGCTGTGATAAGTCCCCAGTTTAATAGTTCCAATTGCAGGATCTGGCGCCACACATTTCCGGAAATTAATTTATTAAAAATCATAAATTGGCTGTTTCGAGATGCTGTGGAAAAGAGTATGCACGACGTCGACGCACTGCATTGAATAAGTCCGTGGCGAACATGTGCGTTTGGCAACCACACGATCGAACATGTACGCGCAAACATCATCGCACGTACTTGTTTTCAGGAAATCCAGAAAACAAGTTCGACGGACTTTTTGTATGTGCGTACATGTTCGAAGCGTTTTTCGGGCCAACACACGCACGTTGATGTTCGGCGAACATGTATGCGCGTACATGTGTTAAGACATGTGGGATCGTGTATTCCCTGCTTTACAGGCAAAGATACGAAAACCTTTTTGTTGTAGCACGGCACCAAATATCAAAAATAATTATTGATTAACACTTCTAACAATTTATAACAATAACGACTTTAAATTAAGAATAATTTTCACGGCAGCAACACGTGCACCTCTACTCGCACATCGCTCGCGGAGATATACGAATACGCAAATACGTTTAAATAATAAAACCAATTAACTAAATAAATACTTAATTTTTTTCTCTAATAGGTACTGAAGATCATTAAATCCAAAAATATCTTATCCTAATATCCGCTTATTCGAATTTCTAGTTACTCGGCTATCTGAATATCCGTCATCCGAATAACCCGTTATTCGAATATCCGATTATCAAAAAACCGATAATATTCGAATAACTGGATATTCGAATAATCGATTATCCGTTTAACCGGTTTTCGGTTTTCATCAAAACCGCGAATATCCAAAACCGGTTAACGAATTATCCAAAAAATCCAGTTTCGGTTGCCCGTAGCCAGCACTAGTTATAATTATTATTTTATACTTTCTCTTGCATTTGATCGAGACTTAAATTTAAGATTAAATTTCAAGATTAGATACAAAATCGAATAGTAACCCAGTATTTGCAGAATTAAGCGGTCTTACAGCTCCGTGCACAAGAGCAACGTGTCACTAACTACCTAAAATGTTGGTGATTGATTGCGAAGGTTTGCAGTTTGCGTTGTCAATGCTCTGAAATTTGCTGGCTCTTGTCGCAGATTAAGACCCGCAAATTTGCACCGATCTATCATCGGATGAGCAAAACGAAAACATGATTTATAACCTTTTTTATATAACTAAAAGTAGATTCTTGTCCGATGAAAATTTATATAACAAATTCTTTTACACCAAGTTGTACAATGCCAGTTTAAATTTAAGCTGAAGCTGAAATATGTCCTTTAAATTATAAGGGGAATCGGTGTCGGACTAAATAACTTGGTTACTTGCGTAATTTCTTCTAAAGCCGGACTCAGACGACTGGTGTACTTGGCCAATATACCAATATTGGTATACTTGGCAAATGTACCACCTCATAAAGGCCATTTTACGCAAAGGCGTTCACACGACGTGTACAATTTTTTTTAAGACACGCCAGCGAATTTATACAATGTTGGCGGAATAGATAGAAGAGTGCTGGCCATCATGGATAGCGGTCATTCTGAAAATGTTGTCCCTTGTGCAGCTTTTTAGTACTAATTTGTGGATATTATTTAAAAGTAAAAGAATCAAGAAATTCAAGTACCACTTCATTAGACCACTCCATTTAATTTTTTTATAATTATTAATAAACACTTTACCTTTTCTATCCGCTTATCAATACAGAATGAATAGTAGTTGCAAAGCAATACACAATTATATAAACAACTCGTGTGAGCGCAACTACAAGTATGAACTTGTCAAGTTGACCAATAATTGTGATTCCTTTGACTTGTGCCATTTTTACCGACAGACGATGGGAAATTGACCAGTACTCACCAGTGACAAATAATTGTACAAGTAAACCACTCACACGGCATGGCAAGTATACGCCATTAACAAATATTGGCCAAGTACACCAGTCGTCTGAGTCCGGCTTTATATTGGTATCGCTGCCACCAACTCAAAGAGGAAGGAGGGGTTCGTTTTGGAAATTAATCAGCTACCGTTAAGTAAAGTGCAGTTAACTTCTAAAACTACGACATGGCCCAGTATTTCAATAACGGTTTAACTTTAATCTTTACTTTATTCCCAATTACAAGAACAATTGTTCCTATATAAATAAACTGAAAATTAAAATTAAACTGTAACTGAAATACCGGACCTAGCTATGTTGTACAGCCTGTGGCATTTAACCAGGTTTCTTCATTAACACCGTTCGTGTTGAATATATGGAAAAACGTCTTATACAAAGGTATCATCCTTTCAAGCTCCGCATAATTTAAAGTTATTTTCAAATATACACGCTGTCCCAATTTGGCTGTACGATGTATAAACCCTTGGTCTATCTACAGCGCAATCCGCAAGCGAAAATGCCCAGTGCGACACTGTGCGTTGCGTAAAAATTGCCGACGAGGCGACTGATGCGCACTGCACAGCAGAAAACTTATTTAAGCAACTTCATTACGCTTAATTTAGAACAGCTACATAAGAAAACACTAAAGCAAAGGATGACGGATTGCGCTTTGCGCATTACGCGTGCGGTTTGCGCTGTAGATAGACCAAGGCTTTAAATATAGAAAGAGATGCGAATTTCAACAAAATACCTCGAAGTTTTTCATCGATATTTAAGGTCTGTTCCAACCACGCTTTGTGACGGTTGCGAAACCGTCAAAAGCATGCATTCATCAAAGTTTTACACTTGACAAAGTTGTCAACATCGATCACTATTTCGGTAGGCAACTTATTGTGACGGTTTCTTAAACGGTCAGAAAGCGTGGTTGGAACAGAGCTTTATTTGGATTATGGTTTAGTTAATCCAAAATGTTACTCATATCATGAGTCAAGACTGAAATACCGGGCCTAAGAGATAGAAAGACCGGCCCTAAAACATATAAATCTGATTCCTGTGTGTTACTTGTAACATGATTTTTATTTATTACGTTCATAAAGACTCCTGTACCTAGTTAGTTTGTTATCTGCTTTTCTTCTTTCTTTTAATAACAGTAAATCCTCATTTATAGACAACAATAGCATTTCCTTCAAACGGCAGGTCGATAAAAATTCCTCGCGGTGTACTTCAAAGCTCCTCTCCGAATCGATCCGGTAATAAAAGTCTTGCTCCAAATTTATACACTCGGAAATATATAAGCAGGACTATGGCATTTATTTAACGGTACAGACCTTTTATCACTCCATAAATATCAGTAGAAAAATAAAATGCTTGTTTTCGGAGTTTTCTTTACGGCCCATTTATTTGAAATTTGAACGGAAGCTTGCGCTATTTTATGTCAGGTAACGCAATACGTTTGCGAAGAAAACTAAGACAAATAAAAATATACCAGGTGTCCACCGAATGTGGTTTTCTTTTCTAGTATCTAAACTATGTATTTAATACAGAAAAAAAATTCAAACGCTTTCATCTTCTAATAAAAAAAACTCTATAACGCTATTTATTTGCAATTACACAGGGTGTTCATTTTACAGGTGCCAGCAAGTACCTTTAATATTTCAAATGGAATATATTATTACGAATTTTGATAGATTTGTCAATTTGGAAAATATTTTATTAACATACTTCTATACCTAAACCTAGTATTTACCTAGATAAATGCCGTCAACGAAGAAACATCGTAAATGCAGGCCCTTATTAAATTGCTTTTAACTTGCTTAATGGAAGAATCTTCATTATCAGTTATTAGCGTGTAATTACACATGCTTTAAGCTAAGTAACACTATATTAAACAAACCTGAAGACTACGCATATTGTTGATGGCTGGCAGTTCTTTCTGCTGAATTTAGAAGTGAAATATTTCAAGTTTTTCTTATGGAACCTCCCATACCTATAACCATAAACAGATGTAGAATTAAATTTGCTACCTTTTTCCCAAACAAGTCCTATACCTAAAACCTACGGTTTATGAGATAATTTTGGTTTTCATTTTGCTTCATGATATTTGTCATTTTTAGGGTGCTGTGAATGTCAACAAAATTGCCTTTTATAATAATAATAATAATATTTATTGCCCAGAGAAAATACAAATTGTAAACTTAAGCTAAGGCAAAACATAAGCTAAATTAACAATTAAACAGTACATAATATTATAGACCGGGAATAAATATGTAAGATTATCCACAAAAGTTACCTTGTACGTGGATATAAAAAATTATAATAATAATAACAATAACAACAAGAAAAATAATAACAATAATAAATTTGACAGTCTTATTTATATAAGGTAGAAATTGACAATATTTTTATTCAATAAGTATTAGACAATAAGTAGGTATATTATTAATTTTTTTTTTTAATGAAATTTAGAGTTTAACATTATTTTAATGTTTGTTTACATCATTCAGCATCAGAGACAGATCGTCAAAAACAGGATCGGACCACGAAGACAGAAACTATTAACCGAGGTATAGGATTTTTCTATCAATTAACTCGTGCGTTTTCAATCTGGGTAAAGAAGTCAACCAGTTCTTCAATTTTTTTTTTAAGTCCTAGTCCATATATAGTTTTTAATTTGCGGGAGTTTCGATGTACACTATAACTGACAGGTATGTTTGTCTATGTCAATACCTAAGTACTTTTTTCTGAGGTCGTTATGTGTATTGACTGTTGAAGGCACTTAAAATTTAATGAACTATAGTCCGGCAAAGTATCACTATAGCAACTGAAAGGCAGAAAAGTTGTTTTTTGAAGATTAATTGTAAGTAGCTGACTATTAAAGAAATTTATAATATTAATAAAATCTGATTCTGTTTTTTGTTTTAGATCTGTCCAGTTTTTACTTTTGTAAAATATCGCAGTATCGTCGGCGTATCCAATGACTTTTCCAGCAGACGTTAAATTGAATAAATCATTTACATAAATGTTAAATAGCACCTTGTGGTACTCCGTAGTGAACTGATGTTTCGGTGCTAAGACTGTTATTAATAACAACTCTTTGTGTTCTGTCGGTTAAGTAACTGTCGATTAATTTTAAAACAATATCACGAAAACCAATGTTTTCTAGGGCTTCGAGAAGTTTTGGGTGACTGACAGTATCGAAGGCTTTTGCCAGATCGACAAAAATACAAAGAGACCTACGC
Organism: Dorcus parallelipipedus; assembly: GCA_958336345.1. Lineage (NCBI taxonomy): Eukaryota > Metazoa > Arthropoda > Insecta > Coleoptera > Lucanidae > Dorcus > Dorcus parallelipipedus. The sequence goes on from OY284475.1 coordinate 35,784,185, forward strand.
TGGATTTCACAAACGTCACTTAACTTTAATCATCGATTAAGAATAATCATTCCTATACCTTCAATACATGTAACCATGGCAACGTTTACTTTTAACGGATGATTAAAGTTAAGTGACGTTTGTGAAATCCGCCATTATTGTTTTCATCTAAAGCTTTGTTGATTTCAGCTACTAGGTGCGCTACGGCTCGTTGGTTGATATGTTTGCTTTAAAACCATACTGACGTTCAGATAGTATTTTGTATTTGTTAACGAAGGTGACTATCCTAGTTTTTAAAACTTTTTCAAAGATTTTGGATACAGTACTGAGGACTGAAATAAGTCTATAATTGGACATATCCATTTTGTCACCTGACTTAAATAATAGTTTTATCACAGCCTGCTTTAATGGTTTTGGGAAAACTCCAGATTCTATGGAAAAAATTTACGAATCAGTCACGGAAGCGGTACGGCATACGGAACTGGGGTCTCCAAGTGGCTTAGCCTAGTAGTCAAGCATAGCCGACTTGGAAAGTCGTGTCAATCGGCGGCGTGGGTTCGGATTCCACCATTAGCCATGTTTGTTCAGTCTAATGATTTAGACCCACAGCTTTAATACACGTCGTAATTGTCTGATTAAACGTTACACGTGGACATTGCCGCGACATTTTTTCGTTGTTTCAACGTAACCATAACATACGAATTCAACGTTTGTTACATGTTATTCTAGAACGTTTTTTATACGTATGTGTACACTGGGATTTAACATTGAAATACTGTGGACAAAGACGTTTAAAAGAACTTGATTCGAGCGTTGTTAAAACGTATCAATAACACACGAATTCAACGTTGATTAATTGTTATTCTACAACGTTTTTTACACGTGGACAAAGACGTTTAAAAGAAATTGATTGCCGCGACATTTTTTCGTTGTTTCAACATAACAATAACATATGAATTCAACGTTTGGTTACGTGTTATTCTACAACATTTTTTACACGTACGTGTGTTCGCTGGGCATAATCCGTATAGTCTCTGCTCATAATATCAATATTAATATCTCCTAATATTACGTTAACTATCATTTCTTCACTACTTTTTGACATTTCCTGTAAGTATGAATTAAGATACCTATTGAAAGCATAAGGGCAGCTGGCTGGAGATCGATAAATTGCTGTAATTTGTAGTGATTTTGAGTGTGTGTATATTTTTAATTTGATAATTTTAGATTTTCCGAAATGTAAAATATCAAATTTATAATTTAAAGTAGATCTTATGTACATTACTATACCATCATTCTGATTGAAGTTGCCATCATTATAAATTATATCATAATTGGGAATGTGAAATAATGTGAGGTTTTTTTGAATCCATGTTTCTGTTAAAACAATAATATCAAAAGCGTATCCGAATTCACTAAGAATTACATTTAATTCATTAATATTTTTAGCAATACTTTTGATATTATTGTGAAAAATGCTTAACCCATATGTTTGTTCTCCAGCTAATATTTGCTTACATGCTAAATTGGTGGGAGCTATTTTTGTTTCGATAGATTTACATTCAAAACTTTCAATGTATGGATTCATTATACCTACAACACAAAAAAAGTGAATATTTGTAAAGAATTGGAATAGAATCAGTAGCAAACTAATACTAAGTGATCAGTTACGCAAAAGAAATAATCAAAATAGAAACAAACAGAAGAAGGACTACCTACTATTAAAGGTAATATACATGGACGGAATGAGATTATTTGGACTTTAGGCGGTCGGATGATCGTAATTGTTTGAGTACCTTCAGTTTATTTCCAGAATCTTCTTCCTTTAATTTCCTCTTTCTTTCTTTCTTCTGAAAATCCAGAAGAACCTTGATCTACATTAGGTTTATGTAAACAATGTAATTTTCCAAAGTTAAAAGATTGTATGTCAGTGGGTGTTTAATATTCAACAGACATTCCGGGAACTTTGCATCAGTATTTTAATCTTTGCCTTTGCTTAATAATGATTGTCCCTCCAGGAAATATATCGGTCTCATATTTAACGTTAAAGTGACGACACCGTGTTCCATGTATTTCCGAATCTCTGGCTCACGTAAACACCGTTGTTCTAAGAAGCAACACTCAGTTCTCACGCACCCCAATTTGTATTTACCTCACCCTGACCACCCTTAGATTTTAAGAAGTAGCGTTAGATCAGTTGTAGATGAGACGTTGAATAAATAAGTTCGTTATTACTTTGACTCTCATTCAATACACTCAATACATGAACCATTAGCAGAAACGTCGTAAAGGTGCTGAACAATCAGATAACAGCCCGAGACGTCAACATAAACTGGTCCTTCGAGCCGGATATAAGTGCAGTATACAGGAGAAGCTGTCGCAGCCGGAAGAATATCCCGGAACAAGCCTATCCAACACCGTTCAGGAGAAGCTGACGCAGCCGGAGCAACCGGAACAAGCTTATCCAACATCGTGCAGAGCAGATTCAACAAGGTGATCAAGTTAGTAATTCCTTTCTTTCTCATTTCCTTCTTATTTGGAAACGGTTTCACTTGAGCAAAATGGAGAAATTATCGTTGTCGCAATTAAATGTCAAGCGAGGTGTTTTCAAAAGGCAATTAACAAATTTAAGTCAATTTTTAGAGCCATTTGTTAAGGGTCAGATAAATCAAAGCGATATTGACGATATCTCATCTAGATTTGAAAAATTAGAAACCCAATTTTCAGCTTTTGAACAAATTCAAGAAGGTATCGAACTTGTAACCGATAAATTAGATGAGGAATGTGATATTAGATTTGAACTCGAGTCGCGATACTATAACATTCGAAAAACTGTACACTCATTCATTAGTGATCGTCAAGATATAGTTAGTGATCCTCAAAATATAGCAGTAGAACACAAAAAACATCAAACGGTTAAATTGCCAACAATTGAATTGCCCTCGTTCGACGGAGAAATTACAAAATGGCGTGCTTTTGAAGACGCATTTACAGCGCTCATACACCAGAATGCTAAATTAACCGACGTAGAAAAATTATGCTACCTTAGATCATCAGTAAAAGGCGACGCACTTAATGCCATTCAAGCTTTAGAAACTACTTCCGCTAATTATCAAGAAGCTCTTCAAATCCTTAAGGATAGATTCAGCAGCACGCGTAAAATCATTTATCATCATGTTAAACAGTTACTAACTTCCACTCATAATAACTTCAAATCACTTATCAATTGCGTTGAACAACACATTCGTAGTTTAAAGACCTTAAATGTAGAAACAGAAAAATGGGATGCATTTTTAGTTCCGTTAGTACTAATAAACTTAGATCAGCGAGTTCACAGAGATTGGGAAAATCACTTAAATTCAAAATATTCCAAACATTTTATTCCTTCTTTTCAAGAATTAATTACCTTCCTGCAAGATCGTATTGACTGCTATGAAAGTTCAAAAAAGAATTCGCAAAATTTCAAATTAAATCAACGTACCCTTTTAACAACGGCAAAAAGCGACCACGCCATGTGTCCATTGTGTAAAGCTCATCATGCAATTTATTTGTGTAAGGAATTTTTAAGTAAATCTATACAAGACAGAATCAAGTTTGTTAATAATTCAAAACTATGCCGCAATTGTCTAAAAGCAGGACATTTGTCAAATGAGTGTAAGGGTTCAAAATGTAGAAAATGCAGTGCTTCACACAATACATTATTACACATGTCAGATCAAAGAAATCAAGTAGGTCCAAGTAGCGAAATATTAACATCAAATCCAACAATTATTTCAAATTGTGCTACAAAAATAGCACTGTACACACAAACTTTACTTCCAACGGTAGAAGTTTACATTTTTGATAAGCAAGGGAACAAACACATTGTAAGAGCCTTATTAGATTCAGCGTCCCAGTCTAACTTCATCAGTAAACGTCTTGTAAGTCGTTTAAATCTTGATAAGCATAATTCAAGTATTCACATAAGTGGTATCAGCCAACATTATTCTAACGTACAGCAATGTACAAAAGCCAAAATTTCATCAAGATACAATAACAACTCATTTAACCTGTCCTTTCTAATTTTGGATCAGATAACTGAAAACATTCCTCAACAGTCATTTGATTTAGAATCATTACATATACCGTCAAATATTAAATTAGCAGACACTACGTTAAACAACTCATCATCAATCGATTTGCTCATTGGAACAACTGCTTTTTGGGATATTATTATTGATGGAAAAATCAATCTGTCGAACAAGTTAAACTTGCAAAATTCAAAATTCGGGTGGATAGTTTTCGGACAAATTCCATATGATAATCAGATATCAAAATTGCCGGGTTATGCGTCAATGTCGTATGTGAGCTTAGAATCAGAGATTGAGCGATTTTGGAAAATTGATGATTTTAAGAACGATTTAGCGGTATTCTCGTCCGAAGAATTAATATGCGAACAAATATTTAAGGACACTGTTACACGTGATGCGTCCGGAAGGTTTGTAGTTCACATTCCGTTCAAGGAAAATTTCGAAATTATCGGTGATACCAAGCAAGGTGCAACAAAACGATTCTTTTCATTGGAAAATAAATTGCAAGGGAACTCAAACCTAAAACAAAAATATATCGATTTCATGAAAGAATATAAGAATTTAGGGCACATGTCTAAGGTTGACGACGAACTTTATTCAACAAATTCATGTTATTACTTACCTCATCATCCTGTGATCAAGGAATCTAGTGCAACCACTAAATTAAGAGTGGTTTTCGATGGCTCTTATAAATCAAACTCAGGTATTTCATTAAATGATACGCAGTTCATTGGCCGAACGCAACAATCAGACTTGTTCTCAATTTTAATAAGATTTAGGCAACATAGATACGTAGTCACATCTGATATTGAGAAGATGTACCGCCAAATTTGGCTACATAAACCACACAGAAAATATCAAGTGATAAATTAGCAACTTATGAATTAAACACGGTAACATATGGGACAGCCAGCGCACCGTATTTAGCAATACGTTGTCTGGAACAATTAGCCAAAAATTCAGAAATTTCATTCCCTAAGGAATCAACAATTATTCAAAGAGATTTTTATGTCGATGACATGTTGACAGGCTCAGACGATATAGAGGAATTAATCTCCCTTTGTTCAAATATCTCGTCGATTTTAAGGTCTGCCGGTTTTAAACTTCATAAATGGACATGTAATTCATCATCATTTGCTTTGCCAAAAAACATTCAACTTCAAAATGACTCCCTAGATTTAACTAAACACGACATGAAAACTTTAGGAATACACTTCAATCCGATAAGCGACTTGTTCCAGTTTTCGTTCAATACATCTGACACAATCAAGACCATCACAAAACGCAGCATTCTTAGTGAAACTGCGAAAATATTTGACCCACTTGGTTTACTTTGTCCAATAACTATTGTTCCAAAAATATTAATTCAAACCTTGTGGATTAAACAAATAGGCTGGGATGAAGAACTTCATTTTGAATTTCAACAAAAATGGTTGCAATTTCGCGACAATTTGCATTTTATAGGTAATATACACATTCCACGATATATCACAAGTACAAATAAAATACGTGATGAACTACATGGATTCGCAGATGCTTCAGAACGAGCATACGGAGCCTGCGTTTACATTAAAACAATTCATAATGATAAATGCAGCATTCATCTGATTGCAGCTAAATCGCGAGTCGCTCCCATCAAAAATGTGTCAATTCCGCGCTTAGAACTCTGTGCAGCAGTTTTGCTGGCAGAACTAACAACCAGAATCTGTGAAATCTTGGATATTAAATTCGACAGTAAGCATCTCTGGTCAGATTCACAGATTACATTATCTTGGATAAATGGGGCTCCTTCACGTTGGAAACCCTTTGTGGCTAACCGGGTGTCTGAGATACAACGTTTAACTGATATAAAATCATGGCATTATGTAAATACGAAAGAAAATCCTGCTGATTTAATTTCTCGAGGTGTCAATCCAAGCGAATTAAAAAATAACGCGCTCTGGTGGCACGGTCCTAATTGGCTAGCACAATCAAACATTCAATTATTTAACATCATTGAAAATTCTCTAGACAGTATTCCTGAAGAAAGAAAAACAAAAATTTCACTGCCAATATTAATTGATAATTCTATTTTTTCTAAATTTTCTAATTTAAACAAACTAATTAATGTTGTAGCATATTGTAAGCGGTTTGCATATAACTGCAGTCATGCTCAGACACGATCGGGAATGTTAACAACATCAGAGAGACAGGATGCCTTAAATTCACTTATAAGGTTGGCGCAATTAGAACTATATTCGCGAGAAATTGATAATTTAGTTAAAGGTTGTAATTTAAACAATAAATCAAAAATTTTATCTTTATCTCCATTCTTACACGATGGTCTTTTACGGGTTGGTGGAAGACTTATGCACTCAAATTTCAACTTTAATCAAAGACATCAAATCATTCTTCCACCGGGTCACTTATTGACAAAATTAATAATAACTCAAGCGCACGTTGAAAACTTACACTGTGGATCACAACAATTACTGTACACTTTACGACAAAAATATTGGCCCATCTCTGCTAAGAGTACAATACGACAAATTATTCATAACTGTTTAACTTGCTATCGTTATAAACCAAAACCATATAATGAACAAATGGGACATTTGCCAGCATACAGATTAACACCTTCACCTCCGTTTTATTTCTGCGGCGTTGACTATGCTGGACCTTTTCTTACGCGAGATAGAAGAGCTCGTGGTTACAAAACGTATAAATCCTATATATGTTTATTTATATGTATGAATACTCGGGCAATTCATATGGAAGTAGTTTCTGATTTATCAAGTGTAGCATTCTTAGCGTCTCTTCGGAGATTTATTGCGCGCAGAGGACAACCTCACACAATTTGTTCGGATAATGGTACCAATTTTGTCGGTGCAAATTCAGAATTAAATCAATTATACAAAACCATATCCAACGATTGTGATAAATTAATAAAACAACTCTCAAACGAGGGTAAAACCATTGAATGGAAATTTATACCACCTAGATCGCCTCATTTTGGAGGAATATGGGAAAGCCAAATTAGAATAATAAAAATGCACCTATCAAAGGTTATTGGGCAAGCAATCGTTACATTTGAAGAATTTTCTACTCTACTTGCTCAAGTGGAGGCTGTTGTTAATTCAAGACCGATTTCTCCCTTGAGTACTGATCCAAATGACCTTTCTCCTTTAACCCCTGCTCATTTCTTGATCGGCCGTCCACTGACAGCTGCCCCTGATGAAGACTACGTAACAACACCGGATAATAGACTATCAGCCTTTCAACGGATGCAAAAAATCGTCCAACATTTTTGGAAGCGCTGGCAAAGGGAATATGTTAATACTCTACAACCCAGGAATAAATGGAGGAAACAAAATTCCAGGCCTCTCAAGGAAGGTGACCTGGTGATATTAACGGAAGAGCAAGGCCCTCCAGCAACGTGGAAAATGGGTCGAATAACGAAGTTGTACCCCGGAAAGGATGGTTTAGTGCGTGTAGTGACTGTACATACCGCCTCAGGTACTTACAAACGGTCTGTAGGAAGGTTGTGTTTACTGCCCGTGGACAGTGCTGGTGAAGGGTTTTAAGTTTATTTAATATGTCATTTATTGTTTAATTTATTATTGTCATTTATTGTTTAATTGTTAAAGGACTAAAGTCCTTCAAGGCGGGCGGCATGTTTAATATTCAACAGACATTCCGGGAACTTTGCATCAGTATTTTAATCTTTGCCTTTGCTTAATAATGATTGTCCCTCCAGGAAATATATCGGTCTCATACTTAACGTTAAAGTGACGACACCGTGTTCCATGTATTTCCGAATCTCTGGCTCACGTAAACACCGTTGTTCTAAGAAGCAACACTCAGTTCTCACGCACCCCAATTTGTATTTACCTCACCCTGACCACCCTTAGATTTTAAGAAGTAGCGTTAGATCAGTTGTAGATGAGACGTTGAATAAATAAGTTCGTTATTACTTTGACTCTCATTCAATACACTCAATACATGAACCATTAGCAGAAACGTCGTAAAGGTGCTGAACAATCAGATAACAGCCCGAGACGTCAACAGTGGGCGTTTTCGTTGCAGTAGAAGTGCTTTTATCGTTGGAATTGATTACAGTAGTCGGTGACAACGGTTTTCCTGTAGGCATCTGACTGTTTCTCGATAAGTTTTGCAAGTCTTCGTAGGTAAACTCCTCGTTGTCAATGATTAATACATTATTGCGAATTGCAGCCCGCAGATTATTTTCTTTTGCTGCCTTCAGATGTTCATGGAGTACCTTCCTTTTATTATAATCCTCTCGTGTATAATCTTGCGTAATAAAGATCTTCTTTTAGTAATCTACTCTTGGATAAGACTGTAGTTTTAATATTATTGTTACAAAATTCGACAACTATTGGACGTTTAATTTGTAGTTCCTTTTTCCCGATTCTGTACTGATCTCTTATAGCCACTTTATCACAATGAATTTTCAATCTATTATTTAATAGGTTGTACACTAATTTGCCTAAGTCTTCATTTTCCGCTTCGGGCAGACCGTAGATAAATACATTGTATTTTTTCAGCTTTCGTTCAAGAAGTAAAAGTTTGTTTTTTAAGTTTTCATTGGATGATAAGAGTTCTGTATTTTGCTTTTTCAAATCATCAATTTCTTTAGTTAATGAAGATTTTAAGAGATTAATTTCGACGTTGGTAGCAGTAACTTTGCTTTCTATGTTTTTATTTGTCTCTATAACTCCTGTTAATAACTCGAAGATATCATCTATTGTCTTCGTAGATTTTTCAGACATATTCCTGGGTAAGCGAAGTGATCGAAAGAATCGGCCCGTGAACCCAGTTACAATGAATTACTTTACGAATTAAGGATGATTTAAGGGTGATTTACATTATAAGACAACGACACGACACGTAGCGTAACAGACAAGACACGGAAACATTATTCAATGTAATTCAATGATATCATGCCACTATCCTGCAACGACACGTATCGGCACGTATCATTGAATTACATTGAATAATGTTTCCGTGTCTTGTCTGTTACGCTACGTGTCGTGTCGTGTTTTGCGTTAGTTTCCCAGTAAGTAAATCACAAATTGTTCACTGAGAGTTGTTAATCCATGATCACAGTACATTTTTGTTTAAAAAAAATATTTATAAAAATAACTAGGTTCATGTATTTTGAACGAATTAAAAGCGTGCAAACAAACACGTACACTCCACCACAGATCGATCTCCAAACATCCTTCTTGGCTTCTAAATTTTATATTCAACGATTTCCTTATAGAATTCAGCCATATGCAAAGACTTTTCGTAAATTAAAAGAAAGATTTGAAAGAACAGACAGTGTTGCAAATGTTATTTCTAACAATATTAACTTACGTTTACAGCACTGCCTGTTCTTTCAAATCTTTCCTTTAATTTACGAAAAGTCTTTGCATATGGCTGTCTCGTACCAGGAAATCGTAGAATATAAATTTTAGAAGCCAAAGGGCAAGTTTGTTGACATTCATAGCACCCTGTGTGATAACACGCTAATAACTGATAATGAAGGCTCTTCAATTAAGCAAGTTAAAAGCAATTTAATAAGGGCCTGCATTTGATAGGGCCTGCAAATGTTTCTTCGTTGACGGCATTTATCTCGGTAAATACTAGGTTTAATGTTAATATAATAAAATAGGTTTTTTGTTAATAAAATATTTTCCAAATTGATAGATCTTTCAAAATTCGTAATATTTATAGGGCATTCCATTTGAAATATTAAAGGTACTTGCTGACACTTGTAAAATGAACACCCTGTGTAATTGCAAATAAATTTAATGTATAGAGCTTTTTTATTAGAGGATGATTGCGTTTGAAATTTTTTTCTACATTAAATAGTTTAGACACCAGAAAGAAAACTACACTCGGTGGACACGTGGTATAAATGCAAAATAAGGCAGACAGTATAAATAGTAGGTTCATATCATGAAACACAAAGGGTTCTCGCAGGAACAACTTCAAAGTAACACTTGATCTACACCGTCTGAAATTCTCGTTTTGAATAAAGCTTGGGCCGACCGTAAAAGTAAAACGAAACGCTTTCAGTATTACTGAAGCGTTGTAGAACATAAACAAAATCTGTCGTGACATGTAATGTCAAGCGTATTGACATTCAACGCGTTTAGTACGTCTTTTTCAATTTTTTCCAAAGAAAATTTGGAAATAGTTTTTTTGGCTCACTTAATAAAATGTAATAATTCTGAAGATAATTCCAATGTTCCGATTTAAAAAGCTGAATCTGAAAGCCAGTAAATCCAGAATTCCTCCTATCTCGTTTAAAAATGCAAACACATTCGACCTGCGACCACAAATTTACATAGATCCTGCATTTATATCAAAGGTTCATGAATATCACGTGCATCCCGAACGATCGTTTTATTTGCACCATGAGATTACTTATATCAACATTTTGTTGCATGCATTAATCCCGGATGTACGAGTACGTAACTACAACACTGTCTGGTCGCTTTTGCATGAAGAAGTGCAGTTTTGGTTCAATAGCACGCTTTTGAATCCCCGGAGTTTCATCGATCCAGAAACTGCATTGGCAGATATAAAAATCGAGCATCTAATAAATAAAGTAACTAACGCTTTTTTTCTTTTTTGAGAGGAGCCGCACAGTGACCTACATCAGAGTTAAATTCGATAAAAATAAAGCACCGTATGCTTAAATTCATTTTCATACAGAAGTTTTAGGTTCCTCATTTTTTTATTAAACCAATACGTTGGCGTCAGTGTTGTGGTTAAGGAATATTCTTTCAAACATCACGATTTTATTTTTAAAAAATATTAAGCACTCATGTACTAAATTTGTAATAACAATTTATTATTCTTAAAAATCCTCTTAATTTCTTCATATTTTTTCGGTCTTGGATAGTTTTTTTATAATTTCTAATCTATTTTGATCTATTTCTATTCCTCTTTTCGTCATTATGTATCCCAAATATTGTATTGTAATATTATGTGTTCTAAATGTTCTTTCTCTGTTTTCGAAAATATCAAGATATCGTCTACATAATAATAATAATAATAATAATGTTTATTTGCCTAACAGAAACAAAACCCAATTACAAGGCAAGTACTAAAATAAACAAAGATACAATATTATTAAACCGAATTAGTAAATACAATGGCTAGTTAATATTCTATGCTAGGACCAAATGATCATATAAACGACATCCAATTAAAATGAATCCTAAATAAGTAATGAGTACACCAACGTGTATTAAGCAATTAGTAATAATATTGCAATTATACTATTTACAAAGTAACAAAAAAATACAAATTCTAAGATTCTAAAATTTGAATGAAGACTTATATCATCATATCATCATCATAGTCATAACCTAGAAAAACCTTAATTATTATGTATTTATGGAAATAAGAAGTGAAGCAAGAGATTCATAAAATATATCATTAGTATTACAAATGTTGTTATAAATTGAACACATTATATGGATTGGCGACATTACTAGCATATTAGTTCTTGCGGAAGAAAGGTAAAAGGTTGGAGATTCCCTAGCAGCAAGACGGGGAACAGAAATATTTAATTTATTTAATAGAAACGGACAATCCACCTGATTATTTATTAAAAATTTATACAAGAATGTGAAAACTATGCGATTTCTTCTAACGCTCAGGGGCAAAACCCCGAAAGTGATTAGTAAAACGTCGTGAGAAAAGCCTCCGTCAGGATATGGGCCGTGAATTTTAAACCACAAATATTTTAGAAACTTTCTTTGAATCTTTTCCAACATTGTAGAATAACTGATATAAATTGGATACCAAATAAGAGCAGAATATTCCATTCTAGAACGTAATAAGGAAAAATAAAGAGCTTTTAAAGCATTGACATTATTAAATGGTTTGGAATTTCTAATAATAAATCCTAAGATTCTATTAGACGATTGTACCAAAGTCAGCAAATGTTGCGTGAAACTAAGTTCTGAGTCAAATAATACACCCAAATCCTTAACCGTTGTAACCCGAGTTAGAGAAATCTGTCCCACGGAATATTCAAAAGAAAATTTCTTTTTACACCTGGAGTAAGTCATGACTTTACATTTGTGTATGTTGAGTTGTAGGTTATTATTATTACACCATCGATTGACTTTATATATATTTGTCTGTAGCAACACACAATCTTGAATAGAATTGATGCAACTAAAAAATTTAGCATCATCTGCGAATAATTGTAAATTACAACAAACTGACTTGCAGAGGTCATTAATATATATTGCAAATAAGAGGGGTCCCATATTCGAACCTTGAGGTACACCGGAAGTAGCAATATAAAGGTGTGATGTGAAGCCATTATACTCGTAGTATACATATTGTTGTCTTTGACTAAAATAAGATCTAAAAAAGTCAACTAGTTTCTCAGTGAACCCGTACCCAAGTAATTTATTTAATAATATTGAGTGACTTATTAAAAGCTTTACTAATGTCGGTATAAATGACATCAACTTGTCCTCGTTTGTCAAGTGTTTCAGACACAAATTGAGTGAAACTGCCAAGATTTGTGACAGTAGAACGGTACTCAATGATATGGCTGTTGATATGGCGATATGAAATTCTTGATAATAGGATAAATTTGATTGTATAAAACAATTTCAAAGATTTTAGCGAAGTTGGATAGAATCGTTATAGGTCTGTAATTAGAGAATAATGTCGGGTCACCAGTTTTTAAGACGGGCATTACTTTGGACAATTTCCACACATTAGGAAAACAAGAAAGTTTCAGAGATAAGTTGAAGATAATTTGTAAAGGCTTTAAAAAAATATTAGAACAATCTTTGATTAAAAAACTAGGCACTTGATGTCTTGATGTCTTGATGTCTTGACTTGCTGTCATTTTATTTTACAATTTTTTGATAGCAGCTAATATATCGGATTCATCAACCTGATTAAAGCTTAATGGGATATTATTTACCATATTAGGAGAAACACTAATGTGATCTGAATCTGAATAAACAGAACTAAAATAATGTCCAAAAATATCTACAATATTCTGGGGGTTATCAACAACAATGTCGTCCATTTTCATAACGCCAGGTATTCGGGTACTACTGTTTTTGGTTTGAATGTAAGACCAAAAAGCTCTTGGATTGCTTATAAAGGATCTTTCGACGTTCAAAAGATAGTTGTCATAAGATTCTTTTATCTTCTCTTTGACTATAGCCCTAAGGCGTTTATATTCCATTAAATAAGTATCAGACCTGCTTTTTCTATATTTCTTATAATGCAAACAAAATTGTTCGTATTTATCAAGAATTATTTGCATGGCCTTTACTAAAGCTGACGAACCAAGACTAAATGGTACTAATTTATAATGGTATACTCTGCCATTTATCATAAATCCAATATATTATGTTTTCTAGAATTTTCGTGTAATGGAATTAACCAAAAAGGTATTTTTAAGTCCATTTTTGTAAAGATTGTAGCATTCCCACACTTGCTTATTAACGTATCTATGTTTTGTAGAGTTTCCCATCTTCTTTTTGTTGTTTTATGTCTTGCATAATCTAATTGAGCATTATCTAATCATAAGCATAATCTAACTGAGCCATTTGCCTTTTTCACCACAACTACCGGATTTATATAATTAATCGTTGATTTTTCAATTATGCCACCTTTTATAATCTTTGTTATTTCTATATTCTCGTATTTTTGTGGAATTGGATAGTTTTACAATTAAAATTTTCTGTATCCTCTGCTTCTAGTTTATGTATATAATTTTTAGCAACAACAGGGTTTTCATTTATTATCTGAAAATTATCAGATAGTATTTTAATTAAATCTTCTTTATATTCTTCTTTACAATTAATGCTTATTTTATGTAAGTCATCAATTTCCTTGATTTCTATTTTCTCTTCTATCTTGATCATATTAATGATCCTTCTGAATCACTTTTGGATTCAACCTAAGACACTTCTTGTCCTTGAATTTTTATTTTTTTTCGCAACATATTATATATATATATATACATATTTCCATATTAAATTTATTTAATGCATTTATTCCTAAAATACATTTATTTCTTAAACTCTTTGCAATTTTTTTGTCTAATAGCGAAATTTCTGCACCTGTGTCAATTAAGGCACAAATGTTTATTGAATTTATTTGAATGTTAATATAATGGTAATTCATAATTTGTAAATTGTTCATCTAATGTGTCCATAATACAATTATTTAAATTTATTTGATTCTTTTCATTTGTAATTTTGTTTTTTTATTGAAAATCCTTTTGTTCATAGACGTCAGCCTTGTCAGTCACATGTATATTCTCATCCGTTTTTTCTTGTTTATATCTTTATCTATTTTTTAATTTCTGTTTTAACTTTCGTTCTCATATTCTTGTCTTGATTTGTATTGTCTATTTTTATTATTATTAGATTGTTCCATTTTTATTCCTCTGTCATTATAATTTCTGTTATATCTTCTTTCAAAATTATTATTATTTCTTTCATAATTTGTTAGAAACTTCATGCTTAAAAGGTGTGATGTCAGATGAATTAGTAAGTAACTTACCATTTCCTGATCTACCCCTCACACCGCAAGTATGGAGAAATAACAAATAATTTTTTTCCTCCGACGCCCAGAAATATAAACTAAATTCACTTACAAAATGATCTAAACTAAATAGAACTACGTAGTATAAAGAAAGAAGAACTAACAACAAGCAAATGAATTATCGAAATAAACACAAAAAAAAACACAATACAAAATCTGTAAACTTGCACTACTCAAGCACTCAAAACTGACTACTGACCACTGAAGAGCAGGTAAAACAGCCTCGTTTTAAATGTCAAAGGTGATAATTTGCAAAAAAATCATTAGGCAATAAATTCAAAACATTGGCAATTTGGTATTTATAACATCTTTTGTAAAATTCTGAATTATGACGAGGAATTGTTAAAAGACCTTTATGTCTTATATTGATATTATGGACATCTGTTCGAAACCGAATCTTGTTATAAAGATAAGGAGGACATTTATGCAACACAATTTAGAAAAAAAAGATAGCACTATGCAAGCGTCGCCTGTTTTTCATGTTAAGCCATTGTAGTTCTTGCAATTTATGTGAAATGTGAGATCTCCGTTTAACACCGCAAATTAGCCTCATGCAACTATTCTGGACTGTTTGTATTCGCAATATGTCTGACGCACCCAAACAAGGGCCGTATATACTGTCGCAGAAATTAAAATGCGACAAAACCAACGACTCGCAAAGAAGGCGCTTGATGGACTGAGAAAAATAATGACGATTGGCATAGATTAATTTAAGAGTAATAAAGGCTCTTTAAATGATTTTTGTTACATGTTGCGTGAATTTAAGATCCGGATCAAGATATAAACCAAGACTACGACAACAATCAGATAATAACAAATTAACATCATACAAGCGCAATTTAATAAGATGAGAAATTTGAGAACGAGCTTTCCTTTTACCAAATAGCATGACATTAGTTTTGGCAGCGTTAAGACGCAGACCATGTTCATTTGATATATTTGCTATGCTTTGTATGTCGGTGTTAATCCTATCACATGCTGCAACAACTTCCTGAATATTAAAGGAGTAATACAGCTGCGTATCATCGGCGTATAGATGATGTTTACAGTACTTAAGTGATCCCATTAATTGAGATGTATAAATAGAATACAGTAATGGGCCCAAAATTGAGCCCTGATGTACACCACAGTGAACACTCAGAGCACCGGATAAAACGCCATTGCAAAATACTCTTTGAGACCTGTTATTAAGATAGTTGCGAAAAAATTTTAAAGCCGCCTGGCCTAAACCAATAAACTGTAAAATGGAAAACAATACATTGTGATTAATGAGATCAAATGCTTTAGTGTAGTCAAGTAATATTAACAAAACCCGTTTATTGTCGTCCACTTCAGCAATTATATCATCAATCACGTTATGCATCGCACTGCAACAACTATACCCCGGACGAAATCCAGATTGCATCTCGGGTAGAATATTATATGCCTTTAAAAATTCTCTGAGCTGATTGTCTAGAATTTTTCTAAAACTTTAGATAAAACAGGTAATATGCTTAGAGGACGTAAATCCTTAAATGACTTTGGGTTTTTATGCTCAGGTAGAGGTAAAAAGTGAGCAAATAAAAATCAGATTAGGGTAGGCGGTGCAAAGAAAATGTATGTCTGTGATTAACTGAATTAACTAATGTAATACATTCATGGGCTGTCAAATTTATTGACGTTTTATTTAAGCACAGACATACATTTTCTTTGCACCGCCTACCCTAATCTGATTTTTATTTGCTCACAGGTTATAATACGAGCTTCTTTCCATATCGCCGGAAAGACCCCATTAACAATACAATAATTGGTAATGTACGTAAAAACGGGGAATAAAAAAGGACAACAAAAAATCAGCAAGTCTATATTTATATTATCAGTACCACATGCTTTACTGGAAAAACTTAAGAGTAGTTAAGTAGTTAAGTTTTGGCAACAACGTCCTCCGTCACAGGAGAGAATTCAAAATAGTGGCCATGTAAAGTGTTACTAGCGTAATTATTCACCGTATCAGTAAAATCATTGTCCAAATTATTTAGTGAATGCAAGAGAAATTCATTAATTTTATTAGCATCCTTAAGAGCGTCAGGGATAACGTACTGTTTACTATCCTGAACACCGAGTTTACGTAGCTGTTTCCACATTTATTTCGGGCTACTGTTAGAAAGGGTTTGATTAAAATACGCTTTTTCTTCAGATCTAACCGCTTCAGTGACTAGATTTCTCAAAGCTTTATAATAAGTCCAGTGCTCATTGCATTTTGTGCGCTTAAAACGCGTCAAGGACTTGTCCCTGAGACTCATCATAAATTTGAGATTATCCATGACGAATATTTTTTATTAGTTTTAAATGATTTAATTGGCACATGCACATCAAAAAGCGCTGTTAAATTATCATTAAGAAAAACTACCATGTCATCAACGTTTTCCATACCATAAATTAGTAAAAATTAGTAATGAAATCAGTTAAATTTATATTTTTAAAATCGCGATAAGAGACTAATACTGGAGTAGTAATATGAGGTTTAGAAAATGTAGATGAAGACCAAATCAAAGCATGATCGGTGATTTCATGAGTGTCAATGGTCCCGGAGTCCATAATATCATTATCTTTATTCGTAATTATAAGATCAATGAGGGAAGCAGTACTGGCAGTTACACGAGTAGGTTCGTTAATAATTTGTTTGAGATTAAGTGACAACAACAACAAGTCCAAAAACTGAAGAGTTGAGGTTTCAAAAGGCAAAAATAAATTGATGCTAAAGTCGAGAACGTACATGCAGTCATAGGACAAAGATATTTCCAATAAAGATTCCTCGAAGTAAGAATAAAAGTGTGAAAAATTGGAATTAGGCAGCCTATATACTACTCTCACTAAAATACTAATAGAATTAATAAATAATTTAACCCACATATTTTCAATGAATGGAGTAGTTTCAGACTTAATTAAAGCGTATTTAAAAGTCTCTTTAATAAACATACCTACACCCCCTCCCCTGCCACGACGATCACATCTAAGAAAGACATAATCTGCAATATAAAGTGAATCAGTATAAATTTCATCAGAAAGCCAAGTTTCGGTAACGAGCAGAATGTCAAAATCATTAATCAGGATGATATCTTTGATCTCTTGAAAACTGCTTAACAGTGATCTCGCATTCAAATGAGCAATTTTTGTATGTAAGCTACACATATAAATATAATAGATTAAAGAATAAGAATAATGTAGATTACCAGTAAGTAATAAATCGCTTGTAATAATTGTTACCTTAATATATCTTTACTTATCTATTAAAAAAGAAAATAAGTAAATAAAAAGAAATAAAAGAAAACAGGCAGTAACGCCACTAATTATTAATGGAATGATGATCGCCGCGCGACTCTCTCTTCCCACAGCCACTCGATATCACCAGGTTCTTTAACTCCGTATCGTGAATTAGCTAAATTAACAAAAATTGTACGACAAGGCATTCTTAAAGCCGAACTCCTCAAAAGCCAATTTTAAGAGATTTAATCTAAACTTTGTTAAATCTTCCCGGACACTAATTTTCGGAGGTTATATCTCAGAAACGAAAAACTTTTGGATATAGATAAATTAGGTTAAATCATAGGAGTAATATTTTGATGTCCTCTATACGTGGTATAATTTTTGCCATCTTAATTGATAACATCCTGTAGAATTAGAAATCGCAATTTTTAGCTGCTACTTTTGTAGTTATTTGAGTTTTATTACCTTTATATTTACAAATACTTATTTTAATAGTACGTGAATTTCCACATGTGTGTAAAGATAAATATATTATCCGCAAATGACTTTCAATCTTCAGGCAAACTAGTGTCATTAACCAGAACTTTAGCGAACTAGAACTAAAGCAATCAGTGTAACAAACAAGTTACGTGATACATGCATCCCCTAGCTTGTATACTCACTCGTATGTGCTAACATAATGACGAGGCACGTGAAAAGCAAATGTATTTCTGGAATAGGTAATTTATTTATTATGATGGAGACAAGGGCACTTAGGAAACGAATAAGATGCACCTTCAGAAAAGTATTTATATAGTTATTCAAATTTCTAATTTCTACTAACTGTAAAATTATAAATTAATTAATGTGAAAATAAATTTCAAACAACACTAACACAAATATTTTGGCGGAAAATTTTTCCACCGCAATCGTGAATCGAAGTCAAGTCTTCCAGTTTCATGCTAGACGCTTTTGCCAGTAAGCTAAAGGTGGCTACAGACGTAACTGCATGTTTGACAAGCGTGCATGATCAGTGACCAGAAAAAAGCCTACACGAAAAAAGCCCACACAAAAATTGCGCACAAAAAAAGCCCACAGCGAAAAGTGCCGACAAGAAAAAAGCGCACAACGAAAATTGCGCAAACCGAAAAATGCCCACATGGAAAAATGTGTACACGGAAAATTGCTCACATCGATAAATGCTCACATAGAAAATTGCGCACATGCAAAATTACCTACACTGAAAAATGACCACAGAGAAAATTGCGCACACAGAAAATTGCTCACACCGAAAAATGCTCATCCAGAAAAATGCCCATATAGAAAAATACGCACGTAATATCCGTTCTATACACGCCATCTCACTGACTAATAAAAATAAATAATTTCGCATTGCTATGTGTTCTGGGCACTTTATCAAAAATCGAAAAATGAAAGTCCTTTTTCCTCTGCGTTCTCCAATATCAATAACAAATGCTATATTTTAATGTGCTTTCTCCTCATAACTTTTTTCACAACTAAGTTATAATGTCACCGACAATTTTTTCAAGTTGGACATCCACATTGTGAAAATCTCTTGATAAATTGCCCAGAACATCTAGTAATGCGAAATTATTCTTATCATATAGTGAGATGTGGTGTATACGTCATTTTCAACAATTTTTATTCTCAATATTTTTCCCATAAAACATCATAAATTTTTTATGTATTTAGATAGAGAATTCAGTGCTTTCAGAATCAAGAAAAAAAATACGAGTTGCTATTTAAAAAAAAAAGTCGATGACGTCCTTAATCATTATTCAAAAACAAATGACTGTCAAGAATTGGTTTTAAGTTTCACATAAAAACTTGCATTTTTTAAAAACAAAATTTACCTATCCGAGCGCTGTCATGCATGTCGTTCGACAAAACGTACTGTTTATTAGAGTGTCCATACAAATCCGTCTTACCGTCCAATCTTTTAGTTCCATGTCATGGAGGAAGTCATCATGTGGTCAATGTTTGCTGTTTGCATTGACTAGCGACTAGTACAAGACAAATTTCAATAAAAATAACTTTATTGTCTCAGACTGTTATTTGAAGCAGTTCAAATAGTTAATGGGGAACAATTTGAACATCTTTCATAATCACTTAATATTTATATTGTTTGTAGTTGTATTAATAATTTGTTAATTTTTTATAATAAAAGCGTAAGCATTTAAAACTCTCCAAATAGTGGACTCAGACAATAATAGTTATTTTTTATAAATAAAAATAAATTTGAATTTTGTCATCTTGTATAAAAACATCTTGTATAAAAAATAACTGTTACATATTTCTGAGTCCGTATTTGGAGATGGTTTTATCATAAAAAATTAACAAATTATTAAAACAACTACAAACAATATTAACACTAACTGATTATAAAAGATGTTCAACTTAAGTTCGCTCTTTTCTCCGCAGCTATACCTTCGGGTTGAACACCACGTGCAATGAGCTCGTAACTCAGCTCTTCGGTATTTAAACGGTCCGGCAATAGTTTGTATTCCATGGCGCAGTATAAAAAGCAAGACGTTACGATAAAAGATAAAAACAAAATGCAAAACTGGTTTAAAGTAAATTTTGAAAATTCAAATGGCTCGCACGTTGAGGCGCCAAATTTGCTACCTACCTGTAGGTCTGCAAATTAGTGCGAGTGACTAATGTTTCTTCGTACCGGCTCGGCATAGCTCGTGGAGAAGGGAGGTTCGACGTAACCCCAATCAAAAGGTGGGCAGAGTGATTAAAATAAAAAGCACCAGCTGAGCACACTTGTTTATATTTAACTTGCTCAAAAATTAAATAACGACAACTCAAAACCGAAAAGTAAAAAAATAAATAACACGTTAAATTTAACCCGTACCACAGATCTGTGCTTGGGTCACACATATAACTTCAAACGGGCACAAGAATTATCTATATCAACAGAAACGGGTAAATGTGAACAAACCTCGCGATAATATAAACACCGCGAATACAAAAAAATAGGGTTAATCCGACCTTATTAAACTCCAAAGATCCAGCGTCAATGTCAATCAGCTATCCACAGTCAACGAATGACCACCAGGCGATAGTGATGTCGATTCTTTCATCGATTAGCCGAGAATCGATTATTCCCAGAATTTTGTATCGATTATTAATCGTATTTTTAAGACTTAAATTTAAATCGCAATCGATTCTTAAAAGTCGGTAATCGGAAAATTCGATTCTTAAAGTTCCCATAAACTTGTAAAATAAACTTGTAATTTTTTAACATCGTGAATTTAAGTTGGCTGTAACAAAAAGTGTGATTTGGACGTGATGGTGAAGCCTCGCAAATCCCGCAACCATGCAACTTAAGTGAATCCATCCTTGTCTGATACGCACGAAGCCGTTTAAGTAGTGGGACACTACCCTAATTTGATCCACCATAAGAACGCACAAAACCAATAAAGATGGGTTTCCCCACTGTCTACTGTCTGTCAACATATTTTAAGGAGTTACATATACACATTAAATATCTCTTAAGCTCCTTATCGAATACATAAGCTATTTAAAAAATTAGCATCGATTATCAGGAATCGATTTATTTGAGAGGTGATTAATCGAAAACTGAGAATCGGAGAGAAAAAAATCGATTTTTAAGAATCGATCTTCTCTATCCAATTGCGGCATCACTACCAGACGAACGCGCCGTGCCCTTCCACATACGCTAAAGACGGAAGTCGTTACTGATTAAATGAATTTTAAACGGGCGAACAAGTGAAATGAAGCTATGCAGTAGGTTTAAATAACAGCGTATAATTTAAATAACGCAATATTGCACAATATGGTGAAATGCGACGGACTGCACGTAGGCCATTAGATTCCCATGTTAATACAGGGTGTACGGAAAAATATTATGAATAGCTTAAATGAAATTTTTCAACCGTAACAACCAACTACACCACTCAATAAATTCAAAAAATTGTCCTAATAATGTTAAAAAAAAACATTTTTTTAATATTTGTAAAAATAAACGAGATATGAGTAGTTGACGAAAAGTAGAAATTGACATTTTTTGCTTATCACTCTAAAACAAAAGAAGATAGCCAATTTTTGTTTACACTATTGACTTTTCTCTAAAAAAGAGATCGAGACTTGACCACTAGGTTTTTTTTCTATTTCTTATAGCTACAGAGATGACCACAAGAGACATCGAAATTGATCCAACCTGTATGTATAGGCTTGAACATTTGGAAAAACAAATAAAATTAAAATAATTATTCCTCTAAGTTATTCCTCGTACCTTCATTTATAACAATACAAATTTTTCTGGGCCGATGACAAAAATGTGCTTGTAATAAATGCCTACAAATAAAATAGACTGCACACGTGCAGTGTGATTGCTATAATCACTTGCACGTCTCTATCCTAACCGGCTAAAAGTATGAATTGGTCTTAAAATGAATAGTTACATTTTTTATGTAAAAATTCATGTTGATAACGAAGTTAGTTACAAGTTACAAATTAGGTTGGCAACACTAAGAGAGACAATGAAATTAGTTTATGTGTATAGAGATTTTTACTAAATCAGATGTGTACTGATCTTAGCACTGATTCACTACACATCTACACACTACACACGACGAAGGGACTGTGTGTCGAAACAATTGTCATGTTTTAAATTTAAACTAATAAAAATTGTTAAAATGCGCTACTTTAAGCCCCTGTCACATCATTAGTCAGTTTGATCAAACTGGACTGACAAACTAATGGGTGTCCAACAATTATTGTAGTCCTGGGTGGCTGTAGAGTCAAACATTTTTAACTAATTATTGTTTCAAATGGCATTAAAACATTAAATACGTAAAGAAACATTTATTTGGTGTCTAACAGTCAATATTTGTTGGACGCATGAGACATCAATGACGTCAAGACTTATCAAATTCGTTATTTCGTCAAACTGCGCTGTCACACTAGGGGCTCGTTCAGGAACTGTATCGCGAGAGCACATTGGACGTTTAAAATGAAAAGCAAAATGCACAAAATCACTTACATGAGAGAGAAAGAACATTACCCAGAGCGCGCTCTTTTTAGTCGGAGTGTTATTTCTGTACAGACCCTAGCACTAGAAATTTGACCAAACTTTGAGGTTAAATTTTTTTTGGAAATCGTCATTTTAAAAAAGTTACGCAAAATTGGATTTAAAAAAAAGCAGTGGCAGTGTTAGCCTTATAGGTTAGGTTAGATGTTAGATTTCCGTTTCGTGTCTCTTCCTGTGCGTTTAAATCTACCAATCATAAGGCAAATTTGATCAAACTGACTTATGGATATAGAGGCGCCCCTAAAATTTAGAAAATTTGCTCAAACAGCTTCCATGACGTCATGTGATGTCATTAGTTTAGTTTGTCAATCCAGTTTGATCAAACTGACTAATGATGTGACAAGTGTTTTCATTAAGTGTGATAATGAATTTTCATCAAGTAAAGGCCGAATCAATCCAGAGATTTTTCACTCTATAAAGTACACAATGAACAGAAACGAGTTTTCGTCCGACGAATCCATCTTCAAAATTCAGAGGAGGTTGGAGTACTATCTCAGCTTTATGATTTCGCACGATTTAATTTTCCACTGTAAATATGGCTTTCTTTGACGGCTTGTCAAAAATAATCATTTTAAACATCAAAACATCAGATTTCAAATGTAACGCTAAAGTTGTAGCAACACAATGCCAAATCACGTGCTTTCTGAAGGAGAGAAGGGTTTTGCGATTGCAAAATTAGAAGATGGTTGGTCGCTTCTTTTATTCTGTTATTTCAGTTCTAATACTTTATTATCTTGCTGTTCCTAAAATATAACCAAACAATCTGACTTTTGGTTAAATGTCTTTAGTGTCAATATCGAGGAAAGAGCCTGCTCTACAAAACTATAATTTAGAGAAATTCTGGTACTGGGTGCGAAATTTTAAGGCCGCGATAGTACAGTGTCTAGCAGCTACACGGAGTCCAGCAAACGACTCATACTTCACTAAGGGCCGGTTTCTGAAAGACATTCTGATCGGCCCATTAATCTAACTGATTATTATTAAATCGAGACCATTAAACATTAAACCGAATCGGGTTTCTGGAAGCAGTCGCCATTTATTATAAATGTCGCGTTGCATAGCAAGGTGTGGCAAGGTCTCGTTTGATCCTGAACTGAAAGTTAATCTAATGTCAAACTGATGGCGTCACAATTGTTTCAGTAATTTTTATATTTTTAAGCCTCATTTATTCTCCACAAAGTTGGAATACTAAAAATACAAGAAAAACACGTAAGGGGTGAACATAAAATTAATAATAATGATAGTTAACGTTTACATTAATTTTAATGTGTTCTAATAAAAAATTTTACCTATAATGTGTGGGTTATGTGGCTGTTATGTATTTAATCTTACGTGTTAATTTTACCAAAATAATCAATCCAATGCTCTGATGAAGCAAATAAATTTTAACGAGAACTTAGCACTGAAAAAAGGGTTTTCAGTTTTCTTCCTGAACGAGAAATCTGATAAAACACAATACTTATTATTTATAATTTACATTTATGACAAAAATGTTACTTTTTTAAAAATGTAAACACCGAAGGAGCGGTGGACAAAAATTATTTCGCAAA
Organism: Dorcus parallelipipedus; assembly: GCA_958336345.1. NCBI lineage: Eukaryota > Metazoa > Arthropoda > Insecta > Coleoptera > Lucanidae > Dorcus > Dorcus parallelipipedus. The sequence continues at coordinate 35,808,682 of OY284475.1, forward strand.
AATAATTTACATACAATAATTGTAAATGTAAAAAAAAAATTAAATATTTCGTATATAACTTGTGACATAAATTATGTGGCAGCAAATTCAGCCTCCCGCAACAGAATATTATTCGATAATATGGTCGGCAATAAGTCCGTTCAAAATTAAAATATAAATAGCTTTCTTAAGTGACCTACAAATTATTTGAAACATATTCTTGTTTATTTTGGCAATGAAGCCACGTAAAGTATTACAGTATTACCTACTACTATTATCCATTTTTACAAGAAAACCCCTACACCACTGATCATGAGATGTTCGTAGCCCGCCGGTTAGATATCGATGAGTCACCATGTACTTCTAAGACTGAATGCACTCTACTTTGACTATATATATACAGGGTGATCAATGTCCTGAGTTGGTAATACTTAATTTAAGGTGAGATGCCTGAAAAATTGGCGATAGTGGTGCGTCACCGACTGGTTTTAAGAGGTTATGTTATAACATCCATATAATCTGTATGGTATTGTGTTTATTTTCAGGTTTCTCAGTATCTTAATAAATATTTATGTTACAAATAGCGAAAAACCATATTACTTTAAAAAGATTTATTAATGCTTCCAATCGTGATAGCGTAACTAGGATAAGAGAACCAGCAAAGATGTACAGCTGAAAATCAGTCGAGCATAACATAAACATAAGAATGACTCCTTTGCAATTATGTAACGTATGACTCACCCGCGTTGCAGAAGATCCACCTGCACTATCACAGCGATGATTCATTCGTGTGCAGTAAAATCTTATGACTCATCTACGTGCATGGATCTAACGCAGAGCCGGGTGCACAAATGTCAAGGCAATAATTGACGTCACACCCCGAAAACGAAACCCCTATAAAATTATTAGAATAAATCTCTTCAGAGTGTCATCTAGTCTAGTTGTCCGTTAGTGCCCCAAAAACACAATGTAAGTAATCATACTTGTAATACTTGTAATTAGTTGATAATAAATGTTTTGTTATATTAAGCTATTTCCCTTATTTCCTGTTACTTAAATAATTACCGTAACATTTTTGGTGGAGGCGCCTAAAAGTCCTAAAACTAAAATGTCTTAATTTTTTTTAATTGAATTTCCCAATTTTTTTTTACACAATGCTACCTTTGTCAAAATTCGTTTCTTACTTACTATTCAAACTTAAAGTGTTAATAATCGGTATTTTAGTCGCATTATTAAATATGTGTCTTGCTCCTACACATGTAATAATAATAAATGAAATAAATTGTGATCGAATCCATCCCCAAATTCTTCGTTCCTATAGACGTGTACGTATACAAGATACGTAAATTAATATAAATTAAATAAATTTTAATTTTTTTTTAAATAAATTCAATAAATATTTTTTTTTAATCAGAATTTTGAAATAGCATGAAAATGACAGAAAATCAAGATTTAAACGTTACAATTAATATTGCCAGCCAAGCAAACAAAGGCCCTCGCTTTCCTAAATTTACAAGCCCTGAAATTTATATTCCTGCAACTTCTAATACATTACAATTTTTGAAAAATTTTGAATTATGTGCCAATACTAATAATTGGACCAATGAACATAAAATAAATTTTTTCGGAACTTATGATGTTCTAGAAATGTGCCATGATTTAAATCCAGACATGTCTACAGAACAGATTTTCGATTATTTTGATAACGGGTTACATCCGATTTATATTACTCAGTTTTCACTGCTTTCCACTCCTAATATGACTATAGATGCTTTAAAAACTATTGTAAATAAACTTAGTGACACCCGTAAACGATCGATTGCATCTCACGTAGCAAATCCAGAATTGTTCTTTCAACAACATCCTAAGCCTTCAACTACCAAAAAAACATTTTTTGGTAAACCTACAACTTCGTATCGTAATACTAGAACACCCGATGGAAGAGCTATTTGTTTCATCTGCCGCAAACCAGGTCATCTTTCCTATACATGTAATTTTAGACAAAATGCCAATACTTCTTCCCAAAATCGTCAAAATCCCCCAAATTCCTCACAATGGGTAAGGAAACAACCCAATCAATCACAACATCGTAAGTATTTTATTCCCTCAACATGCCCTTCAGCCCCAAACGTACAAGGACGACGCCAATAGAGTCCTGCGTTGTCCAAAATAAAGCTAAAAAGGGACTCTACTCCTTCTCAACATCTGGCATTGTCACTATACAAACAACTCTAGAAAATCGCCCCTTGAAAACCATTATTGATACTCGAGCTTTACAAAATGTAATTAATTCTCAATATGTTTCCAAATGTATTCCTTTACAAAGACCCTTAAACATAATTACGGCTGGAAATGAACCAAAAAAAAGTGATTGGTAAAGCTTTTATTAAATTACGAATTTCTAATGCACTTTTCCCAATAGAAGTTCTAGTAGTCCACGATTTACCAAGGCCCTTAATTAGGAACCTCCTTTCTGCGAAAATCAATAGCAATCATTAATTTACCTCAAAATTATTTAGAACTCTGTGGCAATATACGAGTTCCGTTATGTAAAGACCTTAATAATTTAAATAATTTCTGTCTACGACACTCTAAGAAATATATAAATAACAAAAACGTTTATAGCAAAACGAACAACGCTAAAGTAATTCTTAAAACAGACATTATCGTTTATCCTAATAAATCGCAATTTATTGAAGTTGTTTTTAACAATGTTTCCAATTCTTTTAACCCTGTCAAGAATAATTTTATTTCTCGAGATAATTTTCTCCTTTCAAGAAATTTAACAATAACAAAAAACCCCTTGCGAACAAAAAATTGTTTCATGTTAAAAATAACAAATTTAGGAAATTTTCCTCAGAAACTACTTGCGAATACAGCTATAGGATATTTTGAAACAGTACCCCTTTCTATACATAGATCTGATCTTTTCCACCAAGAAGCCACAAACAAAACTGAAAAACCTTTATTTGAGCGTCAACTTGACACATTATTATCAAAATACACAGACATTTTTGCCTCAGATATATGTCACAAATTGGCCTAACCACGATACCCATTGATGTGATACTCACATTGATGTGGGGGAAGCGAGTCCGGTATTTAGTAGACCATACAGAGTGTCATATAAAGAAAGAGAAATTATTAGCGAGCAAGTGAAAGAAATGTTAAATAATAAAATTATCAGGCCTAGTCAGTCTCCTTGGTCATCTCCTGTTGTTTTAGTACGAAAACCTAACAATACTTACCGATTTTGTCTTGATTATCGTAAATTAAATAACGTAACCGTCAAAAGAATCTTTATCCGTTACCTTTAATTGAAGATTGTTTAAATTGTTTACAAGGAGCTAAATATTTTTCATCATTGGATTTATTCAGCGGATATTATCAAGTAGGATTAACAGAAGCAAGTAAAGAAAAAACCGCTTTCATAACAACAGACGGTTTGTACGAATTTAACGTCCTCCCTTTTGGCCTTTGTAATGCCCCAGCAACTTTTCAAAATTTAGCTGACCTAGTTTTTGAAGGACTGAAATGGAAAGAAGTCTTAATTTATTTAGATGACATTATAATTTTTTCGGACACTCTTGAAGAACACATGAAAAGATTACAAAAAGTGTTCCAACGACTCCGCAAAGCCGGCTTAACCTTAAATCCGGATAAATGCAAATTTTTACAAACAAATATAAAAATGGTTGGTTATGAAATAGATGAGAACGGCATACGTCCTAATGAGTCAAAAATAAAAGCAGTAAAAAAGTTCAAAGAGCCTAAAACCGTAAAACAACTAAACAAACAACAAACAACAAACAACAAACAACTAAAATTTCGCAAAAATTGTTTTTACACTCTATAATTTATTAAAGAAAGATGAAAAATTTACTTGGAATGAGGAAAAACAACAATCATTTGATTTATTAAAACAAAAACTTATTGAAGCTCCCGTTTTAGCTCATTACGATCCAAAATTAAAAACTGAACTCAGAGTAGATGCTTCATCGCAAGGAATTGGAGCTGTTTTATTACAAAATTTTAACGGAGAATCACATCCTATTGCCTATATTTCTCGAACGTTAACAAAAGCAGAAAAAAATTATTCAGTGTTATACTTAGAAGGTTTAGCTATCATTTGGAGTCTCAAAACACTCAGACATTTAATTTATGGGACACCCGTAGAAATTATAACTGACCATCACGCATTATGTTTTTTAAAATTTCTAAAAAATCCTAAAGGTAGAACAGCACGGTGGATACTTATATTGTCCGAATATGATTATAAGATAATTCATAAAAAAAGACAGTTAAATCAAGATAGTGATTGCTTAAGTCGTTGCCCTGTAAATGAAGCATCTTTAGAAGATGAACAAGTTGACCAAGATTTGCCCATTTTACTTTCAATTCCTGATGATTTTGTCACCTCACAAAATTCTGACACCTTCATCAGTGAAATTAAAAATGTCTTACGAAGCCCAGATCAAGACTTAACCGCTATTATGAGAAGAAAAATTAAAAATTTTGTTTTAATATAAGAAAAATCCAAATGCAACGGGTTCAGAAAATTTATTAGTAATTCCGGAGACATTAAAAGAAGAAATTTTATTTTCCAATCATAACGAACCGTTAGCAGGTCATTTAGGATTTGCTAAAACTTATAAACCACCGTATAAAAAAATCGTTATTTTTGGATAGGCATGTTAAAAGACATTAAAACATATGTCCGTGGATGTCCGGATTGCCAAGCATGCAAAGATTATACTAATAAACCTCCTACTGGATTATTACAACCAATTCAAGTAGGACTCCCTTTCCAAAAAATCGCGATTGATTTATTGGGTCCCTTTCACCGAAGTTCTAAAGGTAATACAATGATAAAGTAGTAACTGATTACACCACGCGATGGGTCGAAACACGAGCTTTACGTGACGGAAAAGCGAATTCTGTCGCAAAATTTTTATTTGAAAATATAATAAGTAGGCATGGTTGCCCAAAAGAAATTTTAAGTGACCGCGGTAAAGTTTTTCAGTCACAATTTATAGCTAAACTTTTAAAAATAATGGGCGTAAATAGTCAATTTACAACAAGCTATCGACCACAATGTAACGGACTGACAGAAAGATTTAATAAAACCCTAGCTGATATGCTCAGTTTGTATACTAATTCTCAACAAACTGATTGGGATTTTTATCTGCCACATGTAACTTTTGCTTACAATACTGCAGTCCAAGAGACCACGCGAATGTCGCCTTTCAGTCTTATCTATGGCCGTAAGGCTTCCATCTGAAGCTGCATTAACACAAGACGTTGAAACGACAGATATTAAGAATTTACGTGATCGCATTTTAGCCATTCGGAACACTGCTTCCGAAAATATTAAACAATCTCAAAATAGGGCTAGAATACGATACGATGACTCTCATCGTCATATCGAATTTCAAGAAGGTGATAAAGTGAAAGTTTCACCCCTATACGCAAAGTTGGTAAAAGTGAAAAATTACTTTTACGTTGGTTTCGACCGTATTATATTGTTAAAAAACATACGGACGTAGATTATATTGTTCAGAAAGGTCCAAACAAAAATCCAAAACAGATGTAATTCATGTAATTCACGATTTCAGATCACCCTGTGCACACACTCCATCGCAATTAATTATTACTTCGCGAAGTACAACGTACACATACGACGAAATAAATTTTCTCCCCAATACTATTTTCAAATAAACTCATGCGAAATCCATGAGTAGGCCACAATTGCCCAGCGAGATTACTCGCATTGAAATTTCTATTTCTCGACTCCTGCTTGTTTCTAGAGAAACACGAGTATAATTTAAAACCATTATGTTTTTTGCTAACAGAATTACGTATATTAGGAAATGCATTTCACAACGAAAGAATATTTGTAAAGAATTTTAATTTTCAAATACCCCCTGTATATACACCATTATGCATATATAAGAGAATGGATAAATTACAAAGTAATTTGAATGTTTATTTAAATATTAACTCAATCACCTATGTCTTATTAAAACTTTAATTTGTTTTTAGTATTATTAAAAGCATTATTTGGTATTTTAATGAACATATACACCTCTTTATCTTACTACGGGTGTAAATAGGCCTTATACACCGCGTACTTAGATAATCTCGTGTTGCTGTTATTAAATATCGCATATCACACTCTGCGCAGAGACCATTCGAACGTCATCATTGTTGAATCTCATTCAATAAAAATTGTTTTAGTAAACATAGAATTAAGATAAGATTATTGTTATTATCTTGCTGGAATAAATCTTATATTGTTGTAAGTAAAAAAGAAAAAAGAAATTCTGCTAAAGCGCGGAAACCACCCATGAACCGGTTCACATTCTAATGTACCTTCTCAATTAACATAAAAAGTTTAGCTTATTATTATTATAAGATAAGAATATAGTGCAACGTTAGCTCGCGTGACCAGCCAGCTTTGACTTTTTTCAAAACACATTCAGTTGTTTAGTGGCCACAGAATGGCAACAAAATCAAACGCGGATTTGTTTTTATTTCCACACAAATATTGTAAGTAACTTTCCTTTATTTTTACTAAATTTACTAAACATGAACTTTTTTTTTAATCCGTCATCTTACTGGTCATGCAACACTACTTATCGTTAAGGCACATTTATTTAATTTTGAGAATGTATCTCATTTCTATTAAGATTTTGTATTATTTTTAAAATTATTAAGACTTTAATTATTATACTCCTACTAATGAACGTGTTTGCACTTTATTGTTCTAAGCTAACCCTAATAATGTATTTTACAGTCTCAAAGCACATTATTCAAAGAGATCACGAAAAATCGCCTCAATCTCAGAAGCAAGGGGCAAATCCTCTAATTTGAGCCGCTCAATATCCTGCCCTAGTGAGCGCCCCGTCGCGGGTGCCGACAGTTGTTTAACCCCTGGGTCCCGGAAGATCTTGGCTGAGGTGACCCCGAACGATCACCTTCCACTATTGGCATCAGGGATCGGCACTTCCGCCCGTGGACGGCCACCTCCTGCCGACCTTCTGCGCTTGTGTCTGGTTACTTGAGCCAACCCGATGCGTCGCCTTGCTGTTGGACCGCAAATTGAAGAATCCAAAATATTCCCTCCGCAATTTATTAATCTCAACTTGTGCTCTTCCTTTATAAGTTGATAAATTTCAAACATTCCGTCTGACATGCCAATAGCAAGCATATCATTTTTTATCACTGACGTGGTAACAACGAAATTATTCAATGTCATTTTTTCGCGCTTCAAAACTTCGCGAATTGGACTGCCTCTGCTACGGCTGCCCAAAGACTCCAACGATACTCTCCATACTATCTGTAATACAAGGTCCAATGCACATTTTGCCAATACCCTGTTCGACATTCGTCACACACCATACGAAGTCCAAAGAACACCGTACAAGATGTTGAAACAACGAATAACCTACAGGAGTAATCGATCAAGCTTTGCACCTTCTGGCGCAACAAGAACTCAGTAACCTACTCTCACATTTGCCTATGTACCAAATTTTTTGCGAGGGAGGGAAATGTAACTAGGATAAGAGAACCAGCAAAGATGTACAGCTGAAAATCAGTCGAGCATAACATAAACATAAGAATGACTCCTTTGCAATTATGTAACGTATGACTCACCCGCGTTGCAAAAGATCCACCTGCACTATCACAGCGATAATTCATTCGTGTGCAGTACAATCTTATGACTCATATACGTGCATGGATCTAACACAGCCGGGTGCACAAATGTCAAGGCAATAATTGACGTTACACCCCGGAAACGAAACCCCTATAAAAAGGGGATAAAGCGAACGCTACCGCATAATTAGAATAAATCTCTTCAGAGTGTCATCTAGTCTAGTTGTTCGTTAGTGCCCCAAAAACACAATGTAAGTAATCATACTTGTAATACTTGTAATTAGTTGATAATAAATGTTTTGTTATATTAAGCTATTTCCCTTATTTCATGTTACTTAAATAATTACCGTAACAATAGTGTAACGTAGAGTGTAACGTAATACGAATATAGAATCTTATAAAAGTTTTTTTTTTGTAGATATTCAGGTTGTCGAGGATTGTTTTCGGGTTGTCAAACAATAAACAATGCTAGATTATTAACCGTGCGTTTAGTTGATGAACGAACCATCAGAGTTTAACGAGCTCAGTTGGACTGTATTCTAAACGGAATTCTGACTGTCCTGGATGCCTTAAGCTTCGATTTGTTAGAACCGTGCGCGACGCACAACTTACGCAGTTTTCTATGCTACCAATGTATTGAATAACGGCCTAGGCCTGTTAAATTTTAACGGCCGTCTGTTTGCTCTGTATCTCATACGTTGCTATAGTTACAACTAAATCACACTCATAATTCTGCCTACTTATCGAAGTTTATTATTATGAATGTTTTTTCCAAAATAAATATTTATTTCATCATTTAGTATTACGAAAAGTATAAAACAACATACGGCCGATATGCATATAACAAACTCGGATAATTTATAGCCTCGGCCATAGAACTTATCCTCGTTCGCTATATCAAGCATATCGGCCTAATACCGTTATATACTATTGATAGAATAGGAAACTGCGTAAGTTGTGCGTCGCGCACGGTTTAACAAACCGAAGCTTTAGGCTAGCCTCACATTGAACACAGCACAGCCGAGGATTTTGTAACAAAATTTGAGTAAACGTAACGCCACACATTGCACGCAGGAACACGTCGCACATGGACAACAGTGAATTTTTACTCAGTTTCGGCTGTCTCCTTTGTGGAACGAACACAGTTTTCCTCGGCTTCTGCAGGGATATTTTTCTACGCTAGACCGTGCTGCCTTAACAACAAATATGTTGTTTAATAAAACGAAATTGACAACGACACCCATGTACTAAACGCAAGGTTCATTAAATTTTTCAACCATATTATTTCTTTCACGATTTGATTTGCCGTAATATATTCAGTCTCAGTAGTCGATAATGCCACCACCACTTTCTGCTTCGTTGAATGGCAAGCAACTGTGTCATCCAATTTTAATACGATGCCAGTTGTCGATCTTATTGTCTTCACGTTTCCAGCATAATCTGCGTCGCTGAATGCTTGCAAGTGATTATCTTGTTTTGCTGGATTACTATCCATTACTATTATTTCAAAAAATAGCATTCCTCAACAACAACAATATGAATTTTATCACCAATTTCGAGAAATTGTATATGCAAAAACAGAATTTGAATGCTTTGAAAAATATAAAGAGGCTGTATCAAATGCTAGTGGTTTTCAAAATTATATTAAGTAGGTACTTAGACGATTATTGGAACAGAAAAGAAATTTGGGCCATATGTTATCGAAATGGTTTGTTGGTTAGAGAACACTATACAAATAATTTTTCTGAAGCAGCTATGAGAATAGTAAAAGAGAAAATATTTTCCAGAGTGAAGGCATTCAATGTTACACAAATGGTTGACTTTATCTTATCAAAATGTGTTTCATATTATGAAGTGAGGCTTCTAGATGCAGCTCATAATCGTGTAAGAAAGAATATTTTGGGAAGAGTGATTAAAGCTCCACCTGATGGTTTACTGGAACGGATTCAGATTTTGAGTTCTGATATAAGTTTAGTTCCCAGTGAAACAAAAGAAAACCTATTTTACATAGTTCACACTAATATTCTAACGTGTGATCAATATCTTTTCTAATCAAGTGACCTATGGAAAAAAATTATGTCTTTGTTTAGTTCATTATTTCAAATGCAATTTGAATTATTTTTATTGCATTCCTATCGTTTTGTATAGGAATGCAATATGAATACATATGTAATTCAAATGGCATTTGAAATAATGAACTAATAAAAGACATAATTTTTTTCCATAGGTCACTTGATTAGAAAAGATATTGATCACCTGTTATTATGTTCATGTTTCCATGGAAATACTGGTTTATATTGTAAACATATTGACTGGGTGTGTTGTATAGTAAAAAGTGAGCAAATAAAAATCAGATTAGAGTAGGCGGTGCAAAGAAAATGTATGGCTGTGATTAACTGAATTAATTAATGTAATACATTCATGGACTGTCAAATTTATTGACTTTTCATTTAATCACAGACATACATTTTCTTTGCACCGCCTGCTCTAATCTGATTTTGTAACTAACATATGTGGAAGGAATAATCATGTGGGTGGACGTCCAAGGAAAACAATGAAATTCAAAAGAGAAGAAATCGACAAAGAACCCTTGCACAGCGAATTAAAAATACTTTGAAATCTGTTATTGATAAACAAAATTGAATTTGAAATATACTAATTATGCACTTTATTAATTTGTGCTTTTCATTTATTTATCCATTTGATTCTGACAATTGTTAATAGCTTAACTAATTTTGGAAGTAACAAATTATTAACAAATAGCATTTGAATTACAGATTTATGCATTTTCACTATGTTGATAATTTGAGCGACGAAATATGTGCATGAAATTATTGAAATACCGAAAAAGAAATTAACGCAATAAATCGTTTTTTCCAATAATTTTTTTTTCTATCCGTCATCCTTTTTTTACCAATTTGAATAGTCACTGTCTAACGGAATTTCAAAATTGAAAGTTAGTCATGACTTTGAAGACCGCAAAATGTTTGGAGACGTTTAGATAGAAATTAATCACTGTAATTGTTACTACGTTTTGAAATTCCGTTATACCTCAATAAGTGGCTCTTTAAACTGAAAAAATCATTACTGGAAAATGGTAACAGAACGATTTATTTCGTCTGTTTCTACAAACGAGAAAAATTTGTTACACCATACATATGCATGTAAGTGAAAGATTTCTAAAGTTGATTAAATGTAATCATCCGTTAAAAATAAACATTGTCGTATGTATAGTAGCGGACATTAAAACCCGGGCAAGCCATTTGCACAATGTAAACCTCACTTTAACATTTTTGACGTTTAATGCACGTCACTAGTAATTCTGACGTTTAATTCAAATTTTATTTATTTATTTTGACAGAAATATAACCTCAACAAAAGCCTGATTTACCAAATTTGTCGAAATATGCACGACATGTCAGATTCTTGCCCAGATTTTATTGTCCGCTACTGTACCTATACATCACATATTAAACTTATCACAGTGTTTTCCGGGATGATTAAATTTAACTTTAATTTGAAAATGCTCAAAAAGAGAATTTTAAACAGAAATTTCATTTCATTTAATTACAATTATTCATTAGTTGAGGTGTTATGATTTTCTTTCTACGTTTAAAAATTAATTTTAAATGGTTTTAAATGCCCGCAAATATTTACGCGAGGCTCCTCCAGTAATGTTATCCTTTTTTTCATAATACTTTCTCTGTCGCACTGTACTTCGCTGAGGTAGATGTGAATTCTCGCCTAAAACCTCCGCACGACTTCTTGTGGTGGAAGGGAATTAGCAGTTAATTTGAATTATGCGTACGGAGGTTAGGACTTCGTTAGATTAAAGAAAGTCTTAAAAACAGGCTTGATCATGAGAATAATTAGAAATGGACACTGAACAACTCGAATTAAAAAATAAATCGATTGATTTGGCTAAAATTCTGCACAAAAAATAATACATCCATACTGCTATAGAAAAAACTGTGGTATTAACACAAACATGCATGTAGAATCCATGTTAAAGTAATTAAATATTTCTATCTGGAAGGTAGAAAGGTACAGAGATTGGACAAGGGACCACATGCTGCAATTAATTTTATGCGTGATAAGATGGTCGAAAGAATTTTAAAAATTACTACAGGAAAGATTAATTGCCATATAACAAAAATTATAAATCATCACAGAGCATCATTAACTTTTGATTGCAATACTAATCAAATCAATAATAACACGTATCAGTTAAAATACTAAAGAAAAATTTTAAATTGTTATAAGAAACACTGATCATCAAATATGTTGCAAATTAATAGGTCAGTATTGCAAAATATGAGTACAGTCATATTCATGCGATTGTGAATTTTAGAATTTTAGAACCCTTTTTGTAAATATATTCACTCTCTTGTTGAGAACATCAGTAGCGATAATACTTACTTACGAAAAAAATAATTATTGTAATGAAAATGAGCAACCAGAAACATATTTGCTGTCTGCACTTATTACATCAAGTATAAAAGATAACATACGCAATAACGTTAAAAATAAACACTTTCTGAAATATATAAAAAATTGAAGGAAACGATATCATTTTCAATATTATTAAAGGGCCCATTGAATTACACACTAGCTCACTTAGGCCCGATTTTACAATCATCGGATATTCGGCGAACAGAGAACAGTTATTCCATCTTTATTCCACCTTTGCAAAACTAGGCCTCAGAATCAGCAAATAAAAATATTTGTAAGCAGATGTCTTTCCATAGTACTAAAAGAAAAAGGCAAACCACAGAGAAAGAACAAATAAAAAAACAGGAAGAAATTGAGGACTTATAAGTATATATATTACTTATAAGTAATTTTTTTTCATAATGTAATATTTTTTGTAATAACAAACAAATAAATATTTAATTTTTCATTATGTTATAATGAAATATTTTATGCCCTTAAATTAAACAATATTTTAAGTAATTTTGAAATGAACTAAGCTAAGGCTTGGTGTTGGAACGGAATGGCGATTCCATAAATTTTTTTTTTTTTTCATATATTGTTTTAATTCTAGCATTTAAGAGCATTTCAATATCCTAAAATTTTGAAAATTCAGATTACTTTACAAAGCAACCGTACCAATTATTAATCTGGCAATGGTACAACATGACAAATAAAACTAAACATTAATAAACTAAAGACTTTAAAAAATATCGGCCTCCTATATTAATTGAGTTGCAAAAGGTGCATCTGATATGTGTTTAAAATAGGACAAAACCAATCAAAACGTTCAATTTGCATTTCACATATTTCAAATTTACTGCACAATGGAAAAAGACAAGCAATAATAGGAATCAGTTTATTTATTATAAACACACGTTATACATTATAAATAACATAAAAAATATGTAGATGGGAGTCCTCTTTCCCAAGGTTGTAGAATTAGGTTTGACATATATTTCATATCTCATCTACACACCCCTGTATTTTTTTATTAACGAATCGATTTTAAATTTTCACCAGTTGTACCACGGGCGACATAAAAAATGAGGATACTTATGGTGCTCTAATGTAAACGGATGTTTGAGAAAACCGTTGCTTTGGTATCGAAATTAATTAATTAATTATTTTTTTGATGAAATATTTTCTTAATGTTTGGAATTTGTTTTCAATTGTAATAGGCTATGCCTTGCAATAGCTACAAAAGGTTTCAAAATTGAAAAATATCTGTTTTAAAAGGATGTATATCTGACGAAAATTTAAAATCGATCCGTTAATAAATTAAAAAAATACAGGAGTATATAGACGAGAAATTAAACATAGTGCATATGTAGCACTAAGTTAAAAAATATAAAAATACAAAAAAATTTTAAATTCTTCCCTTTTTAGATTTTATTTTCCGAAAGAGAAAGAAACATAAAGGAAGGAATTGACTAAATAGTATTTACTTGAAGTTGCACATTTTAATTAAGTTATCACGTAAAGCTTTAATTTGACGCATGACACCTGGATCCATTGGGGGCAATTCAGACACACGTAAGCCAAGTTGAGGCTGAATGGAAATCGTACGTCCATCCTCCAAAGGAATATTCACATTAGCATCTTTGCTCACAATTGTGTTGACCATCAGAGGGCTCCCCTGCATTGAAATGGCCATTTCTCCCTCCTTGGGTCTGCGCAGGATTACTTGCGGAGTATTTGGTTTCACCTTTTTTTTAATAACAATTACATTGATTGCATGTATCATGAATTCTTACTCACTTTAGGAGTCACAGTTCCAAAACCTTTCGCTGGAATAGGATTTGCGGGGGTAGTTAAACCACTAACTGCAGATAACTGTGCAATTCTGCTTCTTGAAACAGAGCGTGATATTCGAGTGGTTTTTGTTTGCTTTGAAGATTTTCTGGAAGCTCGTTCTCCTACAGAATTTTCTTCGCTTGCTACTGTATAATAACCTAAATAACCCACACCCAGTTAGAAGTGATAATGAAAGCATTGCAGCATTAGTAAACAGCACACCACCCCCAGCAATGAATAAATGAGAATGATTGTAAGCACGAATGTTGCAAAAACTTACCTTCATCGTCACAATCGGCCACAGAAAGGCTGCGTTTTTTATTTGTACGACCTCTCTGTCTAGTGCTTTTCACTTCGAATAGGCTGTTTGACGATGCAGTGTCTGATAATGTGTGAAAAAAAGTTGAATCTTTGCAGTTTCGCTGTGATATAAAACAATGATCTTCAAGGTGAAATTACTACTTAACTGCTTACTTACGAGTTCTTCTATGGTTTTATTTCCCCATTCGTATGGTATGCGTAATCGCGTTTCCATTGTAATCAGAGAAATCTGTTGCTTCATGGCAATCGCGCGCATTTTCAGATTGTGCTGGTGCTCCTTACCTGCAACAATTAGAATGAGCTACCTCCACAAAAAAAATACTTTCAAACCTTACACTTTCTATCATATTCTTTAATAGCTTGGGTTACATATTCGCTCTGATTTTCTTTACCCTCATTACCGAGGCTCTCCATGGATTTCTTGCTGGTTCTTCTTGTAACTCGCTTCGTCCTTGGCATCTGTAATTATAATGAAAATTTTTTTAATTTCATGATGGATTAGAAATTTAAATTTGTCCTTAAATTGTTCCTTACTTTATGACTTATAGTTATAATGGAAGTTGTAGTGCTAATTCTTGGATTCCGAAATGGTATTCTTCAACGGTTTTAGGTTTATTCAGTAGAAACCGGCAAGTTTTTGAAATTACTTTTGTAACGGTTATTACCTAACCTTGTACAGAATAGACACCTTTCACTCGAATACGGGGTGGGCTAGAGGTGGAGAAAAATCGATAGCGCTATCGATAACTATCGATAGTTTCGACTATCGAAAATAATCGATTGTATTTTTTAACAATCGATAGTTTTTATTATGCATGTGTAAAATATTTATTTTCTTAAAGTAAATCCTCCTTTTAAATTTTAACCGATACAAAAAATTTAAAAATTTGTTTGATGGGTTTTGTTAAGATTCCACTCATCCTGACAATTTTGCACTAGCGTTTTTTATATACAGGGCAAACAATAAATATATTTTTTTAATGGAACACCTGTATATTTTTACAGATATTTCGTCGCTTAGGCGTTTCTTTGAACTCGCCCTATACAATCGTATATTTGTTATCAGAGTAACTTTAAGAATCTAGATTTGTCAAAATATGCAGGGAGGTTCTATTAAAAAAAAGATATTTAATGTCAAGAAAAATATAATGATAAGAAATTTAATTTGAAAATATGCAAAGAGTAACTACAGCAATAATATTATAACTTTGGTTAATCCTTAATCATTTTCAGATTAAATTTCTTATCAATATATTTTTCACGACATTAAATTAAATGGCATTATGGCAAAAAACGTTGATTTCCATGTTTTAGGACGGTGATTTTAGAAAACACTAAAAAATTATGGATACAAATTTATTACAATGTTAATTTACATATTTAGCAAATCCTTAAGACTAAAGACGTTAGTCTAATAAATCTAAACTAAGGCATTATCATTGCCATACATACAAAAGAGACGATATGAAATCAAATTCGTATCAATTTATTTGCATTATGAATATTGAGCAATCAGTATAAAATTAATGTGTTTTGCTATTTTTATATAAAAAAATCAGTACCATATTCAAATGTATGAAATGATAACAACAAAAGCAACGGTTTATGAATAATATTGCTTAATAATAACATTGTAGTACAATCTTGAAGGAACTAACAATCTTGATAGTTGTAGGAACTAACTAATGCAGAAGGAATTAACAATATTGTTAGGTCCTTCTGCATTTACAATAAAAAAACAATACAATAGCTAATTTAATAATGCAACATTTTAGAAAACATTATACATATATTATACAGTTTCTTAAATTATAACTGTTCAACTATCAACCAAAATATATACACTAGGTACTCAAAAGTGTACACGGGACAATCACACAATGAATACTTAACCACAGGTCGAAAACTAAATTATTATATTAAGAAAAAAAAATATCTGAACAAAAACAGAGATCCGTTTGTATATTGCTACCAACATTGGCCCATATCATAATCGTTTCACTAGCTACTTGAAACACCTCCAAACAAATTTTTAAACTAGACGTATGAATCTGTTTAGAAATTAAATACGTAATGAATACATACGAAAATGTAATTGCCCCTTTGACATTTTTGAGTAGTGTACTTACAATACAAAGTTTACAAATGTAGTATTTTTTGATATTTTGATTTGCTTTGAACCACAAACGATCTTTGCTTATCTTCCGTGAATTTATGCAAAATACAATTACATACGATATTAAAAAATTTGCTTGTAATACTTACTTTATGAACGTCACAATTACTGAAAGAAATATCTACATGCTCATATAAGACTTCAAGAATATTTTGTTTGATATTATTAATATGGGGATGATTTTCTAAGCATTTGTGAATTATATCATAAGCAAAGGTTACATATTGAATCATGCTATCGTGGCAGTAAAACAGCTTTAAATTTGTGGGATCGTTTTCTTTGAAACTAATAAAATTGTGTACCGTTTCAATACTGTCACTTTTAAAGCACGATGAACATTTTTCACAACCTGTCCTTAATTTTTTCATAAAGAATCCACAAACATACGCCGTACTTTCGGCATCAAAAGAATTACGATCAATACTAATGTTAACCATATTAAGTAATTCAGATGTTACAACGGGTGGTGTATGAATATTACTTGCAGCTCCCAAAAAATCTTTTAATTTAATCACATTTGACATTCATCATCTTCGCAATTTTTCGCCAACCTTTTACATGATGTTAAATTATTGACTATTGCAGTTTTCATATAACTTAAGAATTGATGTGGAGTCGGATTAATGTTGGCTGCACCGTATTGACGCACCGTACTGAAATATTATTTAAATATTATATGGCTATCATTAAATGATATAATTAAATCAGTTACCTAAAGAAATTCTCTAATGGATCTTGTTGTACGCATCTATTCTTCAATGTACCTTGCTCACTTTGGAAATAGTGAGCATAAAACTCTTTCATGGAGTTCATCGTGAAGATGAGGCCCTTGATACGAGGAGCTTTGCATTGGACGCCATTTTTGAAAAACTTCCAATTTTCGAGTTTTGGAATAATGGTATTCCAAAACTTAATATGCCCACTTGAGCGACTTATCGCACGTTTCAGAGGTTTTCCTACAAAATCAAAACACAGTTTGTTAATATGAACACAAAACTTTAAATTTTCGTAAATTACCTGGGAAATCTCTAATATTACGACTATTCAATGAATCAAAAATAGAGTCCATGAGATATAAAAATTCTGCAGTATATATTGCCTCTGCTGGCAGATTTGCAGATGCCACCATCGATTCTATCGATGCTGCTGAACTGAAAATTTGGGCAGCAAATGAAACTTTCATTTTAACAAAACTTAGATTTAATTTGAAATGTAACGGTTTAATTTTCCTCATTGCTAAAAAAACAAAATCAAATAATAAGATAACGATAATTAATGATTTTATGTATCCACCTTGAAAGCGTCTGGTCAAGTCAATTTTGTATGCTTCTTCAATGTGTACCCACTTGGCTACCTTATTGATATCAAAATTAATATCATATTGATGTAATGTATTCCGGATGTTCTTGATAATATGGGGAGTATCAGTATCATTTGTACTATTAACTAATTGGCTTACTGCCGCTACATTCGTAGTCCCTAAAAATAAATATATGTAATGTTTTACATTCTGAACACAACAATTTAAAATTGACTTTTACCTTGGTCACAAACATAACCAACTACATGAATGTTTCTTTCAATTAAACAGGACAAAATGTCAATAAATAATTTCTTCAAAGAAACGGTTTTAATTTGATCTTTTGTGAAATAAAAAGCTATAGTTTGCTTCCACTTTCCAGATAATGATGACAGCATAAAAATTAATGCATGGTTTGCTTCTTGGTTGGATCTTCCTAAATGTCCAAGATCTACATATCCAACAATTTCATCATGCGCCTTATCATAGGTTAATGCCTGTTTTAATGCTATTTCGTCGAATAATAAGACACATTGTTTCTTCTGAACAGCGAGCCAATCTTTTTTCTAAACTTATGATAATGTGCATATTAATTCCTACTGTTAAGGGAATGTCCTGTAATAATCTTTGTAATGTTGATCTCGATGGTAAGTTTAAAAAATTCCTGAGAAACCGGTAGCATTTTGGTCCACGCTTATACACAGCTAATGCAAAAATTTTGTCATCCCGGTTCCATGAAGGTTTATCCTTTTTAAAATTTCTGAACTGACTTCTAATTAAATTTGCCGTAACATTATTAAAATTTTGTTCCAACTTCCGAAAAACGTCAGTGTAACTAACATTTTTAAAGTGTTGCGTGATTTCTGTAATTGTGATTTTAATTTGCATATCCTTCCCTTTTGCACCGTATATTCTTTGTACAAGACCTTCTTGCGAGGTGATCAAATATTGAACCTTTTCTCACCAAACTTCCTCAAAATAGATTTGCGTGCTGTAAATAATAAAAATAAAATTACAATTCTGTGTCAATATTGCTACTAGTCAATAAAAAAATGAAATTGGCTACAGATCACTAAATTTTTACGAATTATTTACGCAAGATAGAGACTCAAAATTTCCTATTATAATAATCCCACTATATACAAGTTGAGTCCAAAAAAAAACGCCTACACGAATAGCGTCGGTGTTTATTGTCGTATTTGAGCGGTCAAAAAATCAAACAAAATGGCAGAAAAAACTCAGCTGTTAACTTTTGTTTTTTAAATCTTTAAATGCAATGGTATGATTACTGTAATCAATATCGAAAGAACTTTTTTTCTGCGATCAAAGATGTGCTGCAACAAACACTTATTTTTCAAACAATAGAAAACAATGAAAAGAAATAAATAAATTATTTACATGAAATGTCGTAATAAACAGTTGGTGAACAATAAATAGAGAGTTTTAGCAATTTTTACGATATGGATAACGTTTACGCTAAATGCTGTAAAAAGACTAACGCGCTTGCTCATATATTTGTGAGCATGCGCATTAATAGTTTTGTAGCATTTAGCGTACACGTTATCCATATCGTAAAAATTGCTAAAACTCTCTAATGATACATGTTTTACGGTAAATAGTGTAGTATCTATAAGTACTTCCTCATAGGCAAAAAAATGACGACAACTTTCAAATTCTTTTTTGTTGTTTTTTTCTATTGTTTTGAAAAATAAGTGTTTGTTGCAGCACATCATTGAACGCAAAAAAAACGTTCTTTCGAAATTTATTACAGTAATCATACCATTGCATTTAAAAAACAAAAGTTGACAGCTGTCATGCAGCTGTCTTAAATGTATTAAAGACGCAAGGTATGGTATTTTGTAGAGTTTTTTCTGCCATTTCATTTGATTTTTTGACCGCTCAAATACGACAATAAACACCGACGCTATTCGCGTAGGCGTTTTTTTGGACTCAACATGTATATTTAAATATTTTCAATTCCAAAAGAAGCTTTAGAAATTTCCTCATTCAATAGCAAATCAGTATTTTAGGAAATGTAATTTGTGTGGTTGTAAATTATGAACTTACCTTATACGAAAGATAGCTACTGCTTTGATAAAATCATAATTATTGGCTGCCAATGTCAGGAAACGTAGTTATGTAACAGAATTTTTGGTATTTCGAAGAGACATCAAAAAAATGTCCGAAATTTTCTGTCCGCAACTGTACATTTTGTTTTTTATTTGGTAATTTAAATGGAATTTTACCAGTTTACATCCCTGATGATGTCTGTGGTAGAAAGTCAAAAGAGCATAGGTCATATTTTCTGTAAAAGGGAGTTATGTACGTAAATGCATTCAAAAATGAAATTTGTGAATATTTCGTCCGTTTTGATCGCCCGAATGTGAAATACTATAATGAATAACTATAGTTAAACCCTTATGTTGGACGAAATATTCACAAATTTTATTTTTGAATACATTCAAGTCCATAACTCCGGTTTGCAGAAAATGTGACTTTTGCCCTTTTAACTGCCTACCACAGATGTGTTAACTACGTAATTGTCTCTTCTGGCATTAATAAAAAATCGAACGCATTAATTTTTAAAACTAGATTAATCTATTAGTAATAGAGATCGTGTTCTGAAATTCCATTAATAAATAAGCAAATAGTTATATTACACTAACAGAAACATTTTGGAAAAACGTCATAAGTTAGTTTTTTCAGCCGAAAAATGATTAAAAAAAGTAGTTTCACCTTAGTAGAGAATTACAAATTATTTAGAAATATTTACATTTATAGACAACATGTATAATTAGATTTAGAAATTCTCGGCATTGGGGTACGAGACAGAATATTACGAACAATATTCAATTTCGACGAAGTAATTTGTTTAATTTAATACATGCACAATGCTATTGCGTACTAAAGATGAGTATTACCGGAAAATGTTGTTTCTAGGTTTCATCTAAGTATGTTACAATTAACTAACATGACACTTACACATTACATACTTTAAATTATTTTCATTAAGATATGGTCAAAATACTAGCACTCACATATTGCCTGTAATTAACCACAAAATAAGAGGTTCTGTGTAAAATTCAAAATAATAAAATTTAGAAAATATGCATCCAGCATTACACATATGCATTACAGATGTCGACATCTCACATTAGTCAGGATGGGTCAGGATATTCAGACACAGTGCAGACACAGGTATTGCAGTGACACCTATTTTCTATAAGTCGATTATTTTCGTCTGAAAACACCATCATCAGCGCCCCCCTTGTGGGTACGCCCAAATATATTCACGTTGCCAATTCCGTAATCCCTATGGGATGTCTTATATTTGTCTATGGGGGTGGGATACGGGTACGGGATACATTCTATTTGTCGCCCAATGATCTGGTAAGACGTAAATGCACAGTGCCTTATGTTTCCTGCATTCTCGATTGATATCAGCATGTGAGTGAAATAGCGAATATCTGTGAGTAATTTTAGCCCATGTATGCGACAAGGATGTCATTCAAAGCCTAGATCACGTGACTTAGAATGAACAATGGGCGCATCCAGCCATCCAGCTGCTCAGTGAGCTGCTACCTAGCGTAAGTTCTGGATACGTTTACTACTTGTGCTACATTTGAGCAGCTTTGTAAGCGGACGCTATTTTATGTAGCGTGAATTCAAAACGCTGTCTCCCCACCATACTAGTGAGCAGTATCGTCCTATTGGTGAAAGTATATTCTGTAAAATGTTTTAAACTTTGAATTAGAGGAATTATCAAATTTCATTAATTAACCCCCTTTGCGTAAGCAGCACCGAATCCTTTGAGATAAGTTATTGAAGACATTATTAACGTTTTAGGTTGTCCGATATTTGCAATTGCCTGCTGCACAATTCATCCAAATTGTTTAATACGTGTTCTGAACACCACATTATTGAAATGAGGAAATAAGAAGTCCAAATTTAATTGAATATTAGAGCACATCTTCTTTGCATAAGCAGTACCGAATCCTTTGAAATATGTTGTTGAAAACATTAACGTTTTAGGTTGTCCGATATTTGCAATTGCCTGCTGCAATTCTTCCAAATTGTTTAATACGTATTCTAAACATCAAGTTATTGAAATAAGGAAGTAAGAAGTCCGGATTTAATTGAACATTAGAGCAACTAGGCCAACCAGCACTGATTAAACATCCTGGGAAAAACTCCTCTAAATAATTTATTGTGGTTCGTGCTGTGAAAGTAGCCATTTGCTAATTCAGTGTCGTCTAACTGGTTTATAAATGGATTCAATATAAGTCTCTGATATCTGTAGGCGTTAATTGTTTCCCGGAAGAATATTGGTCCAATAATTCTTCTCCAAGACATTGCCAACCAAACACCAATTTTAAGTGGATATAGTGCCTTTACATCAATCACATTAAAGGGATTATGTTCTGACCAAGTCCTGAAATTTTGTGAATTGATAAACCCAGAGAGATGAAACCAGGCTTTATCAGAAAAGAAAGTTGTATCTTGTTGGTCACTATTATTTAGCAGATTATTGTTATACCACTGACAAAACTGAATTTGTTGAAGAAAATCGAGTGGATGAAGTTGTCGAACCATTGAAAATTTGTATGATCGGAAATGAAGGTGTTTTTTCAAGATCTTCTGAGTGGATTCGTATAGGAAACATGAGGATTCTGTTGTACAGTATCATTAACATTTTCTACAATATCGAGTGTTATTATATGTTGAGTTCGGAAATTCACGCGGTGCAAGCTCGGAGTGAAAAGTAGAGTGAGAACACAGCTGTTTTGATATACGTAAAAGTGAGACAAAAGTGCTCCAGGAGTGAATAGAGCAAGCACGGAGGAATTACCGAACCCAGCAATAGTGGGGCGACCAGTGAATTTTCCTTTTTCTACATTACTGGTTTGCAAGAAACGTTCATTTATTAACTGATTTTGAACTGAACTGACTTTAAAGTGAATAGAGAGACTCATAAAAGGAATGATGTTTTGGAGCTAAAATTAACATAACCTCAAAATACGCATGAAATCAGATGAAACTGATAACTGATTTAGAAACCAGCTTGATCAGTACGGTGTGCGGGAGGGGAAATTCAATCACTTCCTCATCACTGGTCGCCAACTGAATAACTGTAAATGGAATGCAATCAACGATTTTTAAGTGAATTTGAATCGATTCGTGTTCGTTGTAAATGAAGGACGGCTATTCTAAAACAGTGTTGTGAAAAAAGGCAAAACTCAATTTGTTGTTCAGGGTATATTTCAATGAAATCGTCATAGGCATGCTGCTGTGAATAAATTCAATTACTATTGGGCTGATTCAGAAGAACATATCAGTAACAGTTCCTGCTCCAACAGTTGAGACTGAGCACTCATTTCTGCTGAATGAAGTTCACTCATCATAACATGTTCCAGTCAGGTAGCGGAGAAGTTTCGCTACAAAAAATGGCGACCCCTCCAACTCATCAACTTATGAGAGGTCGCATTCGGCAGAAATTTGGTCAACAGTTGCACAACTTTCGGATCTGCTGAATGTGCCCATTTTCATTTTGTACTCCGCTTCGAAAATAAGCAATTACTAAAAATGTATTTTATTCTGTGCTCAAAACCATTATGGTAATAAATTGAGATAATTAAATATCTGATTTATTTGGTTTTCTTGATTCGACAATAAACGAATTTATTTGAGTTTGACAATCTAGTGCACTAACCTAAATTTTGAATTTTTGAATTTGAAAATCCAGCACACCAACATAAACATTGAAAAGTGTTGCCAATCTAATAAAATAATTCTCAATAATTAAAAGTCACTTGGTACATACATATGTACCATAAATCAACTAATTAATAAATACTAACTAATAAATTAATGACCAACGGTTTGGTTACGGTTAATGTTGGTTATTGAAAAAGCAGGTTATTTATGAAACGCTACGGTCATCATTGTTCACCTTTGGAAATTTTATTTTTTATTTGGAAAATTAGGGTGTTGGTGTTGTCTTTAGTCGCATTGTTATTATTTATCATTTTACGTACTGGATTATGAATGTAAATAACTGTAAATCATATAGAGAAATTCTTGCGGAATCATTTTCAACATCTGATGAAAGTGAAAGCAATAGTAGAATTTGAATTTCCAAAAGATAAATGTTTTTGTAAAATAATTAATACTCCTATCAAATATGTACTATTTTACTATTCCAGACTACTCTATTGTTGATCTCAAAATTAGAAAAATGTGTGTGGATTTACAGCTAAATAATCAGATAAAAAACCTAATTCTACAGAACAATAAGCACACGTTAGTAATGTCAATGTGGTAATACTCTCTAAAATTTATAAAGCTTCATTAATACTTAAATCTACGTATGGTTTTATGAGCAAAAGAATTATTTACCTTCAAATAGTCAATTTCTTATTAGTAGATACCATAGAGTAATAATAGCGAGTTATCGCAACCATCACGTTAACTTACCGTAAACGTTAAAATTACGTGGACCCATTCATTTTCCATTGGATCACATGATCTTGACGTTTACGGTAAGTTAACGTGATAGTTGCGATGACTCGCTAATATCTATATACCTAGTTACAATTCGTAAATTGGCGGTTTTCGATTTAACCACAACCACCACAACTTACTACATTTCTGTTATGAGCCGATTTTAAGCGCATAACCGGTAATTACCGGTTAAAAATATTTTTTTTAAATATAAAATATATAAAATATAAAAAATTAAATTCTTCACAGGCGGTAATTAATACTCTTTTAAAGTTTAACCGAGCTTTCGGAAAATTTTATTTCCTTTTTCAAGGTTTCTACAAAAACATGGCACTAATTAACAATTCATTAATAATCTAAATTTTTTACTTACTCCTTAATGAGTAAGAAAAGAAGTTAAATTCAAGTTAGAAATTATTCAAAATTATTTGACAAATTATTTTTGACACTAAATTGAATTGACAGTAAATTTGTTTATTTGAGACAAAGCAATATGATGTTATAAATTATACTCCTATATTTTTAGATTAAGAATTTTTAGAAGTGATTTTAAAATTTAGTAAATATGTGTAAATGCAACTAAGTTTCTCAATATCTGTTCTTTTATTCATGCTTTTATTATTGCCAAAAATATGACACATTTCAATAAACGTTCTTTGATTCAAATTAGGTTCAATATCAAGTATTTTTGCATCTTGAAAATTGATGTGATGGTCCTGTTTATTGGCATGAGTTTTCTCAATATCAAAATTCTTTTTACAATAAAAAATTTAACGAAATCAAGAGCAATAATATTGAAATACCAAGAAATATGTTGATGACATTATTTGTTTAGTTCCTCAAGAAGGTATTGATGAGATTTTAACAGTCTTCAATAATTATAATCCTAATATTCAATTTACCATCGAAAGAGAAACAGACAGAAGTGTTCCTTTTTTGGACACGAAAGTTACACGCTCACAGAACAATACAATCATTATTGATTGGTATACTAAACCTATTAGTTCTGGACGTTATATAAACTTTCATTCCTGTCATCCACACAGAATAAAAATTAATATGATTTTAGGATTAAAAAACCGAATAGAAAAAATTTCTCATCCCTCCTTGTTGATAAAAAATCTTCATAAACTAAAAAACATTCTTTTAAAGAATAGTTATCCTAATGCAATGCTTAATAAATTAATTTTCAATACTCGGCAAAGAATAGAACCCCAATCACAAGATAACAATAATTCAAGATTAAATGATGGTAATAAAGTTTTCAGATCATTAAAATTTATTCCTAATCTTACATCTCGATAATAATAAAAGTAATTAAGAACAAAAACATTCACATTGCAACAAAAAATTTATTAACAATTAAGGCCTTATTTA
The DNA here is from genome assembly GCA_958336345.1 of Dorcus parallelipipedus. Lineage (NCBI taxonomy): Eukaryota > Metazoa > Arthropoda > Insecta > Coleoptera > Lucanidae > Dorcus > Dorcus parallelipipedus. Next base: position 35,834,259 of record OY284475.1, read on the forward strand.
CTAAAGTTAAAGATCCTTTTGACAAACTCCAACAAATTAATTCTATTTATGAAATTCCATGTCTTGATTGTGATTCTGTTTATATTGGACAAACATCCAGAACTCTTCACTCCAGAATAATCTCACATAAAAGTGATATTAGAGTTAGACCTTCTGCTTGCTCTTTATCTGAACATGCCAATAAACAGGACCATCACATCAATTTTCAAGATGCAAAAATACTTGATATTGAACCTAATTTGAATCAAAGAACGTTTATTGAAATGTGTCATATTTTTGGCAATAATAAAAGCATGAATAAAAGAACAGATATTGAGAAACTTAGTTGCATTTACACATAATTACTAAATTTTAAAATCACTTCTAAAAATTCTTAATCTAAAAATATAGGAGTATAATTTATAACATCATATTGCTTTGTCTCAAATAAACAAATTTACTGTCAATTCAATTTAGTGTCAAAAATAATTTGTCAAATAATTTTGAATAATTTCTAACTTGAATTTAACTTCTTTTCTTACTCATTAAGGAGTAAGTAAAAAATTTAGATTATTAATGAATTGTTAATTAGTGCCATGTTTTTGTAGAAACCTTGAAAAAGGAAATAAAATTTTCCGAAAGCTCGGTTAAACTTTAAAAGAGTATTAATTGACTGCAGCCCTGTGAAGAATTTAATTTTTCCTTAACTGATCAGTCGTGATCATACTGCACTTTTGTAAAATATAAAATATATAAAAATATGCTACTCGGAGTTATTCCAGAGCTGCTCCAAGTAGCTCCGAGTAACACATCCGTGCAATTGGAAACCACTTCATGTAGCTTAAACACATTTAAAGCATTTTTTCGCGACTAACCGTTTTGAGATGTGGTAATTGCAAGCGGTATCTGCCCCACTACTTCAGTTATGTAAAATCTTAACACGGTATTATAGTGGTATTATACATCGCGAAAACACATCGGTTATATTGGCCAGTTATTTACGTTTATGATATAACCTCAAAAAGTTTAAAGCTAACCGGCTTTTTAAAAAATTAAAAATTGATGCGGTAAGTGAATTGTAAATATCTATAAAATGTGCTCTCATTAAATTTGTTTTAGTGATTTCAACTAACTCAGCACTTATTTTCGACTCAGCCATTTGTGCAGTGTATAGACAGAGAATAATAAGCGACCAGAAGTACAACTGGCTGTCGGTGCCTTTGATGTTTGTGTCCGCTGTTTAGCTTTGAATTGTGGTGGGAGAGTGGTGTACTGGTTCGCGCGAATTCAAAAATGACAACTTAGAAGAAAAATGAACCATTGGTTTTTCGTGTTATTCACAACACTGTGCTGTTTGAATTTATTAAATCATAAAGAAAGTTATTTGTTATTTCCATTATATTATATGTAATTTCCATTATATTCTCAATTATTACAACAATTAATCGAAAAGAAAACTACATTCTAAACTAAGCCCAGTTCATCGTAGAGACTCAAGATGGCACTGTTTCCGTGCATGGCGTAATGCTTTATTCACGTGGTGTTCACGGTGTTCACGTGCAAATGCCAAGACGCCAAGTTTACGCGTTCGTTTCTTCTGATGTTATAAACAGTTTTTATCCATAATAACGTTTGCTTTACTTCTGCACCTTTTTTAACTTTAGCACCGCTCAAATAGCTGAGAAAAAAAATAAAATAGAAACTCAGCTAGCCCCCCCCCCCCCCCCCGTGAAAATTCGAAGTTTTTTTGGTGCACCTTGTTGCACCCCTTATGCACCACCTTTTTTAACTTTTGCACCGCTCAAATAGCTGAGAAAAAAAATAAAATAGAAAGTTATTTCAGTTATTTTTTTCTCAGCTATTTGAGCGGTGCAAAAGTTAAAAAAGGTGGTGCATAAGGGTGCATAAGGGGTGCAACAAGGTGCACCAAAGAAACTTCGAAAATTTTCACTGGGGGGGGGGCTAGCTGAGTTTCTATTTTATTTTTTTTTCTCAGCTATTTGATCGGTGCAAAAGTTAAAAAAGGTGGTGCATAAGGGGTGCAACAAGGTGCACCAAAAAAACTTCGAAAATTTTCACTGGGGGGGCTAGCTGAGTTTCTATTTTATTTTTTTTCTCAGTTATTTGAGCGGTGCAAAAGTTAAAAAAGGTGGTGCATAAGGGTGCATAAGGGGTGCAACAAGGTGCACTAAAGAAACTTCGAAAATTTTCACTGGGGGGGGCTGCGGTTAACTTGGCCCCTCCCAGTGAAATTTGCCTGCAGTTTCTCTCCTGGAGGGGTGCAAAAATTTATTTTGGTGGTGCATAAGGGTGCAATCATTTGGTGCAAGAAAACTTTGAAAAACGTTACGGGGGGGGGGGGGGGCAAGTTAACTGACCCGTAATAACCGCTTGTTCAACAGGAGTGCGTTTGAGAATAACACTTTTCTGTAACTCTTACAGAAATAGTCGTTCGAGATTATTGTTTGGCGCTCTAGCAGTAGAGCAACAAAGCGTTCGAAAACTTTAAAAGTGTCGCTTCGAAAGTAACAAAAATCGCCGCACTCCAAACTGCGGTGAAAATTACTTGACATGCGTTATGCGTACTTGCGCACGTGTCGTGTTTGTTAAATTCCTTTTGAATATTTTGTTGCTGGTATATGGCTGGTATGGAGACGGTAGGCAAATTTATTGGTCTGGAAAATTACATACCTATTAATTCGGGAAGAAAATGGAGAAGCTATTAGAGATGATTCCCGAAATTTATTAATTATGAACAAACTAGAGGTATATTTTCGTGAGTAACGCGGTTCAATGCTTGGTTTAAAGATTACGTCATGGATTACAGTAGTCGCGAAAGCGTGTTGGTTGAAATATATCTATGGTTCTTGGAAAAAGAGGAAACATAAAGGTCGACAGATGACAAATTTACTGCACACGCGTGCATTTAAAACATGTAAACCGGATTACAACGATTACCAGTCCAAAATAATCGAACCATGGATGCAGAAAATGTACACAGGTCGAAAGGTTCATCCATGTGTTACAGTAACCGCGTTCAAAAATTATAACCATGACGTCACAGTTACTCACGAAAACGTTGGAGTGCGTTCAAAAATGGCGCACCCCGGGGTAAGAGTGATACCTAGGCGAACCTCAAGCGTTCAAAAATGAATTAAAGGAAACTCCCTAAGCGTTCAAATAAAGATTTGAGCGCACACTTTGGGTGCACTCCTCGTTCCTCGGTCGCGACAGGGGAAAAATTTACCGTCATGCGCAATGTGAAGCAAGCGTGCGAAAATTAGTTTCGATTAGCTAATTTCTTATTATTAAATGCGCTGTAAATTCTGTTAAGTAATCAAAATATTTTATTAACCGTTAAATATTAAAATCACTGACAGTGATGACTGATAATATGTCCATTTAACTTTAAATTATCCTCACATGACACACCACATACACCCCAAGCGTTCATATACGGTGTGCACTCCACTATGAAACGTCACAACACCTCGCCGGGTCACACCTCACGCCGGGGTGTTCATTTTTGAACGCAACCTTTTGTTGTTTAAAACACGCCGTCTTTCATCCGTCGCGAAAATATCCCTTATGTAAGTGCTGGGTATGTACCCTCATTTAAAAACAAACATTTCCTAACCTATTTAATTTTGAAATCACAAAAAATAAATACACTTTTACAGTGTTCAGGAAGAATAATAAATATTTTAAGAAGTGGTAATAGCATATACTATTTACGCAACAAAACAAATTGCGGCATTACCTATTAAAAACACTTGTACTTTTGCTGTCGTTTTATGTACAGGTTTTTTTTAATATTTTGGTTTAGAGGCTTTATTTTAGCAGCTAGAGAAAAACATTAAATACAAAATTTGAAGGATTTTGTACGTAATATCTTTTAGCAGTGGGGGGGCTTGCAGCCCCCAAAAATTTTTAGATAAGCCGTTTGTGATATATTTGTGTTTAAAAAGTCAATAACTATACATTAACATTTAAATTGAAATAAATTTATATTGCTATGTACTTCTAAAATATTTGCTAATCCTGAAACGTTGTGTATACCAATCAATGCTTTCTTTCTTATATTTTGACTTTTTTTTTCAGAGAATACTATGTGTTACATCTCACCAACACCAAAAATTCTGCGATTTTATAAAATTGCAACTGCTGAAAAATATTGTGAACCAGTCATCACAGCAAACAAGTTATTAATCAAAATGGAACAACTGTTAGTGCTTCAACAACTACATCAAAGGAGGTATGGGATAGGGAAGCAATTTTAAAATTAATTAACACATATAAAGAACATCAAAAAGACTTCAAGAGCACATCAATTAAGAATAGTGAAGTGTGGTGTTCTATTGCAAAGCAGATGAACTTGCAAGGATATTCATTTACTTCTAAGCAATGTGAGTGGAAGTTTACTTATTTAAAAGGGAGATATACTAGGAAAAAAGATAATGTCGGTAATAAAGGTAGTGGTGAAGCTCCAAAAAAATTTGAATATTTTAAAGAATTTGAAGAAATATTCGGAGGGAAACCTAATATCACTCCCATCAGTGGGTGTATTCGGCATAAGAATCTCAGATTGGAGCAGAGTAACTCTAGTCATGTGACAAATCAATGAGAGCATTTAGGGTTTTTGGAATGAATTGGAGCACAAGTGGAGCATTTGTCTAGTTTTAACGGTTTTTCTATTTTTTAATATTGCAAATGTACGATGAAATGAGCGCAAAACTTGTTGCTGGATTTATTGCGCTAGAAATATGGCATATATTAGATAGTAACGATGAAGATGGAAAAAAGAAATTAAAAATATTGCTTACAAAGGTATCACAATTTACCTGACACGACGCAAAAACAATTTAAAGCATTTTCACTTATAAAATCACATATTACATAATAAAATATTATACCATCTTCGACATTTTGTGCTTTATTTAAATCAAAAGATTTATTTTACCGCCTTACTCTCTCTGCTCGCACATTGAAGTAGGAGCACATAAAGTACGCTCCGTGTAGTGCTCTGAATAAATTTGAAACATAATCGAGTGTGCGCTGAACGAATAAAGAAACAGAAAAGAGTAAATCGCGCACGATTTTTGTACTCCGATCGCTATGCCGAATGCACCCAGTATTGCATCATCTTCAAAACTATGTGATATTCCTGAACCACCTAACAAAAGAACTAAACTTGAAAAGGAAATTTCGCATCTCACACAGTTTTTTGAAAACAAAAATGAAGCAAAGGAAGCTGCCCGAGAAAAGACACCAAGAACGACAGGAAACTTTAAAAGAAGGTATAAGTACCTACAAAGAAATGATGCAAAAATTAATAGATAAACTTAATATAGGATAGTTTATAGTTTTGAAAGTTTTTCAACTTTTATTAGAATAATATTTTGGTTTTTGCATTTTTTCAATTTTATTTTATTTTTTTTAAACTGAATTTTTTCTTTATGTAAAAAACTTCGATATTAGAGTTTAACGTTACTTTTAAATTTATTATTTAAGAACCTGCTTTAATTATTATTTATTATTTAAGCTTTAATTATTATTATAAATAACTAATGAATCTGACATATATTTTGAGACGGCTAAATATTTTAAACATTAAGCAGAATAGAAAGAACTATTTCAAGGCAAGCATATTCATCAATTTTTTAGAAAGTTTAACCTAACGTTACCAAAAAATTAAATTTTTGATTTTACTTAATGTTAGTTAAACTCGACAAAAATTAAATTAAATGTAGATATTTAACAGTCTCAAATATATGCTGTGCAATTTTTAAGGTCATATTTATAATATTTATTATAAACAATAAATAAATTGATAAATATTTAAGTACATATTTTGTTAAATACCTATTTTATTTTAAGAAAAACACGAATATTGGTTAAGTTATTTAATGTTTATTCAAACAATTTACAGTAAAACTTATTATTAGGAGCTTTATAAATCTTTTCAATTTTGTCTACCAATATATAAATTTCTAGCTATATTATCTCTTAAATTTCTTGCATCGAGTTGGTTTTCATTGTTGAAGTAACCAATCTCTCCTAAATTATTATTATTCTGAATTAATTCTTGACCTTCTCTGATGTATTCTTCAATTAATAAATCTTAATAAAGAATTTAAGACGTCTGAATCTCCCAAATAAAAGGGCAAAATTTGTCTTGTCTTTGAATGTAAACTAGTAAATTTTAAACAAGGCTCAGCTATGCATTGCAGTGTCAAAGCATAATTGCATTTACGGGTTACATATACTTCAGGATCTTGCTGCGGGGCTTTAATTGGAAGAAATGTTCCATCAATAGCTCCAATCACACCATCAATTCCAGCAATACGATGAAACTGCTCCTTAACTGTGTTAGCATGTTCACCCCTTGGCCATTTAATTACTAGTGGTGCTAATTCATTCAGTGCTTTTACAATCCTTATAAAAGCGTTGGATAAAGATGCTTTTCCCATATTAAATTGGTTTCCTACTGACCTAAAAATAAATATAGGGGAGTTTAGGGTACATTTGACAGTGGGGCAGATTTGACTCTTTAAATGTTACCGTCTAAAATTTGAAATATAATGTTCGTAATAAGTTTTTAACGAACCTTCTCCATGCACTTTATCCAGCAGAAACCATAAGTCGGTTACTGTACTTTTATAGATTTTGTGTGTGTTAGAAGAAAAAATATAAAAGGATGTCAAATGTACCCTGCACTCCCCTACCTTCAAATATTTTGTAAATTAATTCCACTCCACTCATGAATTACCTGTAACTATCTGGGGTAGCTAGCAACCAAATGACTGCTAAAATTTGTTTTTCAGGATGTTTTAGGGGACATCAAATATTATTCTTTTGTAAAGCAGGAATTAACTTGATGCAGAGTGCATCAAATGCCACAGGAGTCAACCGGAAGTTGGTTTGAAATTCACTTGGTAAATATTGAGGAATTACTTGTTCATAATAACTTTCACATCTTGGAATTATTCTTTGTCTTGGCTGGACCCCATTCTTTAATTTAAATGTTAAGGATATTTTCTATTTCATCATCTGAAGTATCTTCTTCTGTATACGTAACCTACTTACAAAATAAAAGCACAATATCATAAAAAACAAAACATTATCTACAGCCGCTTACAATGGCCGCGTTCATCAGAATAATCGCTCAAGTAGCATTCATCTGTGATTGGTAGATTTTTTGAATTTTTTTGAAATAAGCCAATCACAGACGAATGCTGCGTGAGCGCTTGGTTCTGGCGAACGCGACCAATGGCTTACAGTGCTTACAACCACAGAACATACACAAGAAGAAGTGTCTATTCCCGCAGAAAATTTTATGCACTAATTTTTGCGTCATCTATCAACGGTTAACGTTACTTTTTCATTCTTTGCCGCCAAATTCAAATTACGACTCCTACTCCTGGAATTCTATTTTACTTTCGATCAGTATCAACTTTTTAAAGGGAGACTTAAAATTTTAGATTCTTGCAAGGCAGACTTTAAATTTTAAATCTCCTTTTAAAAATTTACAAAATATTCGCCAGTTTGTAGGATAGGTGTGTTATTGTAATTAATTATTATTTTTATTTTCTTTTAACTGAAATCTATGTATATTTATACATATTATAAATATGAAATGTATATATTTTCGTTATAATTAAACGGAACTTAATATGCATTACAAAAAAAGGAAAAGGCAAGATTTAGAAATTTATTGAAAATCTTAAAACTTATTAAAAATATGTAATTTTACTTACAAGTTTATAAATTAAAAAAAAAAACAAATACATAATTACATCTAAATATTTCACTAACAATAAGTGATTAAATATAATAATTACTTTTACCAAGTGATTTTTTAAATTTTTTATCAACTCTTGCCATAAGATTTGGACGGCATGTCTTAGCTTAAGTGAAAAGTATCTCATTGCTGTACTTTTATGCTGTTTTACAATATAGTTAAGACATGCCGTCCAAATTCCATGGCAAGAGTTGACAAAAATTTTAAAAATCACGCGGTATATAGTCATATTTAAATAAAAAATATTCTTTTCATAGAAATTTAAAGATTGCATATGAAAAGCCTGGAAAATATTGGCAGTGCAAAATTAATCAATAATAATATTAAAATAAATCAGATTCAGCTAATCGAGCTTACAAAAAATTTTGAAAATTATCAGTTTCAAACACTAGAAGAAAAAATAAACTGAACAGAAAGTCTACTCCGACTGTAAGATTACTTTCCAATTATGAAGGAATAATACAAGCAAAAGTATTAATCTATGAAATTATTGTGCAGTGCAGTAACATTACACAGTTCATAGGTAATAGATTTGAAAATATGATTCAAATAGACAGCAACATGCCTACGTCTTGAGAATCAAGTAGTATTACACCAACATCAAGACAAACTTTATTTTTAGTTAATCAATTACAAACTTTTTTGCAGACTTTTGAAAATATTACATAATTTAAAAAATGCGCCTGAATTAAGTATATGTATGTATAAGCTCTCAAACAAATGCTTACATACATACTTTTACTTCGGACCAAACAATTTAATGTAATCATCTATCACTGTATTTGTACGGGCATCTCTATTGTTTAATTTTCTATTAATTAATGTCACGAGATGTTTCACCATAATAAGGTAAGTAATGGCAGCCTTAATATTACCTGCCATACTGTCATGTTTACTACAAAAATCTGGTATATGAACTGTTGTTTGATTAGAAATTTGTAAAATAACATTTCGTGATGTTACAGACGTCGGAAATAACTGCATAATTTGTTTCTTTAATAAGTTAATTATATTTACAAAATTTGTACTGGGATAACGAAGCAACTGATTGTTATAGTCTTTCAATATAATTACTGTATAATCTTCATCAGCTTTATATTCCGATAACATAAAATTTGCACAAGAATTACAATACTGGTTTTTCAAATACTTATTAGCGATAAATCCTGCTATATACGCGCTAGTTTGAAAGCGGAAATCGATGGACAATTGTGATATTTCAGAGTATATAGTATGAGAAATTTCTCTTAGTTGAGGTGGAGCTTGCGGCATTTGAACGTTTTTGGAAGTAGATGGAACAGGTGTATCTAATGATTCCGGTATATCTTTTATGAGATCCTCCAATGAACATAAAAATTGTGTGTTAGAATTTTCACAGTTTCCGGAGACTGAGTGTAGAAGTATGTTATTTATTATAGCTGTTTTAAAGGCAGAAGAAAAGTGGTGTATAGTAGGATCCACATTTTGTCCACATAAATCCTCTAATATACCCAAAAAATTTCTCTAAGGGGTCTTGATTAAGAGTACGAGTAGCTAAATAACGAAATCCTAATTTTTTCAGTTTTGTCCACAGTGATTCTCTATTAGACATTGTAACAATTAAGTTTTTTATCGATGGAGGAACAGTTACCTTTTTTCCATCTGTCAAAACATTCTACATTTTGAAGGGTTTTTCTAGCATCAATCCAAAACTGCAAATGAGGAGACTTATATGTTAGCGGACCGTTCAAAGGTTTGTTTGATTTTAATACAGAATTTAAAGAATTAAAAAGGCGATCCATAAATAACACAAAGGTGGCTGTATGATGATTATTCAAAACTCCACATTTTGCAGCAAATGATAAACCAGCGTATACATTATTACTGAACACCTGTGCAGCTAATTTAACTTTCATTTTTCTCCTGCCTTTTGGGTTAATATGTTCTTCTGTCAATTTTGGGCATATTGTACCAAGATTACCCTTAAATGAGATGTTTTTTGTTAAAAAGATATTTCTTACACCTTTAAGTAAATGGGGTGGATCAAATATATGTACTAAATCATAATTGAAAATTTTATATTGATAAGAATTGGAATTTGAAAGTTCTTCAATAGCTTTAACATTTGTGGAACCCTGATCACTAACTGTTGCAAGAATTTGAAAACTTGTGTTAATGGAGAGTTTTTATTACTGTAATAATGAGATTCTTCAAAATAAAACTTGGTGTAGTACTTTGTACAAAGTAGTATGCTATTGGTTGCTGCCATTTTTTATTAATAATGCGTAACATGAATACCAAAACATGATCTGCTATTTTATTTTCGGGACCACTTTCGAATTGAACTAAACCAGAGAATGTACTTTTATTTAATTGTAAATGTGGTTTCAATTTCATTTTGTCAAAAATTAGAACTGCATATCTATGTAAAGGTTGCATGGTTTTTGAAATTGAATCTAAGTAATTTAGAATCCTATAATTAATACCTACTTTCATATTTATTACTGCTAATGAACGCATCAAAGTGCTACGTGATGGCAAATGAAAAATATGTTGAAGAAATCTGTAAGTTTTTGGACTCTTTGTATAAAGTGCCAGAAACAAAGCTTTTTCTTTTGAAGACCATGTTGCTTTCTTCTTAAATACTTTGAACTGCGACTGAATAAATATTAAAGCAGATTCACTTAATCTATTCTGGTGCTTTTTTACATTTGCAATAATGTAATTTAATAAACTGTCATCTGCTACTTTCCTTTTGGCCTTCAATTGCTTTTGAAAGTAGTTCAACGATCTCTTACATCTGATGACTTCTTTATAAAGATATTTCTTCTTAGGTGTTAATTGTGTTGAGGGGATTCCTACATGCTTTAATATTCTGTGAGACTTACAAGAGACCTACAAGAAAACAGAAAACATGTCAGAGTGGTAATAATACAGGTGACTTTTAATTTTTTCATCAACTCTTGCCATGAAATCTGGACGGCATGTCTTAGCTTAGGTGAAAAGTAAGTCATTTCACTCCTTGATGCAAAACTACAGCAAAACTAATAGCGCTTTTGATTGACTGCTTTAGAGCACCCTCAGAATATATCCATCCCTTATTATTACATGAAGTTAAAATAAAATGAAAATACTCTGAGAAGTGCTCTTGAGCAATCATTCGAAAGTGCTATTAGACATGCCGTCCAAATTCCTGGCAAGAGTTGTTAAAATTTTTTTAAAAATCAGCCACTATAATCTACATCCAATTTTTTATAAATTGCACTTCCGCTGCCAGTTAATATGTATAATTTTATGTACACACAATTGAACTTCCTTAAGTTGAAACTTTAATGTCTGAATATTTTGTCTATTGGACTTCTGTAACTGTTCTACATTTTAGTTTAATTCACATCATTATTATATTTACAATATAAACAATATTGCCAGGTTTCAATGACAGAATTTCTATTTACTCAAAGTAAATTAATTGTAATATTTAATACCCTTTAGTTCAAGCACTATTCCATAAAAAAATATTAAAAGCATATGAAATTTTGAGATACAATCTTTCAGCTTAGAGCAGGTGAAAATGCAATTTGAAAAATTCTGGAAATTGGAAATTCAAATTACAATAAGAAAAGAAAAATGTGAAAATTTCTTTAAAATTCTATGGAAACACTGAAATAAAAGAAATTCAACTGCAACTTTTTTTACACCATTTTCAAATTCATTATAATAGTTTGAATAACAAAGAGTTTGTAATTGATTACCTGAAATTACATGTAGCCTTGATGTTGATGGTGGTGGTGTAACACAAACTGTTCTACTTGATTCTGAAGTCCCAGGTAAGCTGCTTCCTTTTTGAATATTTTCTGTTACAAATCTACTACCTAAGAAATGTGCCGATGTTACTGGTGTCTGTGCTGTAATAATTAGACAGATTAACAAGATATATTTAATTAACATTATTTTACTTACCAAATTCTTGACTTTCTAGTGAAACTGTATGCAATTCTCTTGCTTCTATTCTTTCTTCACGGTTTAAAGGTTATCTTAGTCGGAACAGCCCCTCTATTCAGTTTAATTTTTTCTACTGTTTGAAAATGAATATCTTCGAAATGATTGTTACAAATCTTATAAACTCGAATAGCTGAATCTGATTTATTTATTAATAATTAATTAATATAATTAATTAATAATAATTGATTAATTAATCAATTGTTTATTTCTAGGAAAAGTATGTAAAATTACGTTTTCTTCGATTAAATTTTCACATTCAGGAACACTATACCGTGATCGCATCATTTCTGTAATGTGAACCTTTAAATTAATTATTCTATGCTTAATTATGAAAAAAATTATAATAAAACTTACTTTTTGGTGTGCACGTATTGCAAGAAAATGAATTTAATACTTGCAACGCAATTTCGGTGATTTACAGCTGCAATATAACTATTGCGCTGCGCTTCATCCAGTACTGTCATCTTTTGCTATTTTTGAATAAATCTGTCGTTTTGCAGATATCTGTATATATTGCCCTCTGTGAATGGTTAACACTATTATCTAATTGTATAAGATTTGCTTTATAAATAATACTACTCTGCTTACAACTTGTTTGTTATCTTAAGTTACAACCGTTGTATTAAAACTACGAAAACTACTCAGCTACTGACATTTGACATATGTAAACAAGAAACATTCGAAAAGTAAAAGTAACTTTGCCTTACTTTATTACCCCCACTCCCATCTGTAAAATTTAATGTAAAGTAAATATGTAAAATAAATTTAAAGTAAATTTATAGCAAAGTAAAGTTCTCGAACGCACTCCAGATCGCTAGAAGGGTTACTCATTTTATAACACGGTCATTGCATATGTGACGTCATAAATCTTCCCCTCGATAACCGGTGTATAGTGGGATTTCGTCAAAATGTTGCGGTAATAGTAACCGTTGTCGAAAGTCTGCAACGGTAAGTCGCGAAAATATGCTTTTAGTTAAAAATATTTTTGACCGGTAATTACCGGTTATGCGCTTAAAATCGGCACTGATCACTTTGGTTATGACCACGAGTTACCGTTTTCAGGAAACCGCGTTTCATAAATAGATATATTTCAGGAACATATTATTTATGGAACGCAAGACCGAAACCACGGTTAAAATAGTTGATTTACGGAACATAATTTTAGAATTAAGCAAACAACCACCAAATAACACGTACAGAAACGTATAGTATATACTGGTAATATGAATTAACAAGCGTTGCGCATGCTCACAATATCTTAGGTAACTTTTAACCATCTCATGAGATGGGGAAGTTAGGAGCACCCGTGGGTGAATCATTGGGACTTTCTGAACGAATAAGGTGAAATACTCTGGATAACATTTTGTAGTTACATTGGCCAATGTAAATGGTATCATAAGAAAGCATACGTCAAACTTTCGTGTTACGAATTAATGCTGGCACGAAATTGAATGTAAATGTAGCTTTAGAATAACCCCGAGCGACGCGCGTGGGGACGTTGCCAAATAAAATAGCGCGCTGTTTTCAAAACCTAAAAGTGCTTTGTTTAGGACATAATTATAAGTTATACAGTCAATTTTTTTAAAGTGTGGCCATAGGGATTTACATGTTAAAAATTTGACCTCATGTTAATGTATGTTATGGCGCAAATTTTTAGTTTTATTAATAATGTAAACATTTTTCTACGTAATGCACATTGCTAGAGTAACAATAACATGTTCTATTTAATTTATTGTCCGGTTAGAAGTTGAAATTCTTAAGCATAGAATTTACCGAAGTCAAAAATCAAGGTAGCTGAAATGTCATTAAGAGAAAAGTTCCGTTATTAATGTCTGTCTATTGCAAATTTATAAAGAAAATGTCCGTTATTATTAAGGAAGCATTAAAATTATGAATTATGTATGTTATTACAAGTTCCACTCATTTTTCAATGGTATGAAGAAGTAGTTTTTACAAGTGGTAATAAATTAATGTTGCAATAATTGGTTTATCAGTAATCACAGCGACAAATTATTGATAACGCCAGCCTACATGGATTATATTCGTTCAATAATTTGTGTCTATTTTCTTCAACTTTTCACAGTAAAATAAAATAAAGGAAACCGTGTTAGGATATTCTAGAAAAGTTCATCTTGTAGTAAATCGTTTAATTTACGACTAAATACAAAAATTTACTTAAAGTTTGTCCCATAACATACATTAACATGAGGTCAAATTTTTAGCATATAAATCCCTATGGCCACACTTTAAAAAATTCACTGTGCGTCTAAAGCCAAATACTTCAAGTATGTTTATTGAAAAAAAATTAATTTCATATCTCCATACCTCAAAAATGTGAAATAAAATTCGTAATTTCTTTACTCTTGATATTTCAAAAAACAAACAAAAAAACGACCGGACAAGTAAATTTTGTTTTTAAAAAGTAAAAAGTGAGCAAATAAAAATCAGATTAGAGTAGGCGGTGCAAAGAAAATGTATGTCTGTGATTAACTGAATTAATTAATGTAATACATTCATGGACTGTCAAATTTATTGCTTTTCATTTAATCACAGACATACATTTTCTTTGCACCGCCTGCTCTAATCTGATTTTTATTTGCTCACAGTTTACAAGTCTTTATGTGAAAATCAATTCTTGGCAGTCATTTGTTTTCGAGTAATTACTTCATCGAAATTTTTTTAATAGCAACTCCTAATTTTTTTTTCTTGAATCTGAGGCTCTCTGAATTCTCTATCCAAGATGTTTTATTGGAAAAATTTTGAGAAAAAAAATATTGACCTTTATCAAGAGATTTTCATTAGATGGGTGTCCAACTTGTCGATCGCTTAATAACTTTGACAGTTGAAAAAAATAATAAATAACATTTGTTATCAATATTGTAACGATTTTAAAGGTTCTTTATTTTAAAATAAAAACACGAAATAGTTAATAAACTAATTTATTTAAAAGCAAACTAATTAACACTAACATTTAACACTAGATAATTTACAAACTTAATCCTAATTTATTTTAACAGCCGAGTGAAAGTTTATAACGCGACTTTAATTCCGAACTGTCTAACGCTGAATTCCTCCTCTCATCCCCGGTCGCGTGCTTTATAAGCCGGGGTTGTTTTTCGCGAACATTCTGGGAGGCAACGGACTGTCTGGTCTAGTTTATTCCGCCGTCAGAATTCTCTAGGCTGTCGCCTAAGGCGCGTCGACTAGACGGCTGTGACGCAAGAGACAATCTGACGCCGGCTGGTGTCGACGAATCATTACACTGCCCCCTTCTTAAAAACGTTTCGTCTCGGAACGTTCCTCGTGACAGCCTTGAAGGAGGATGTCAAAAGCGGCATGCTGGACCCTTTTTACAACTTCCGGTCTGGAAGAAATAGCAGTCCACGGTTTTCTTACTGCCGACAGCTGCCTGTGGGTGGTGACTGCAGACTAGGAGTTCAATTCCCGTTCCGTTGAAGAGGACTTCTATCATGCTTCGAATGACCCTCCAGTCCAGTCCGTCTAGTCCGCAGCCCAATTTAGGAATGGCTAATTTCGTCTCCTTGCCTTCTACCAGCTGTCTCCTCAGGCTCCATAAAGCATTCCAAATGTTGCGATAGTCGGGCTTACCGCTTGATGTTCTCTTGGTGACTAAGTAGTACACGTGTCGTCTTTGACCTGCTTCCGTGTCGATGATCTGCAAGCTCTTGCCCACCATGGGATGCTGTCTTCGGAGTTCCTCGACCTGACCAAATTTCTTCCGGAAGACCTGGGCTATCCCCTTGGACATTCTTAGGTCAGTGGGCCAGACTGTACTCCGGTGGTACTTGAAAAAGGTCTTGCTGCCTCTCTGTGGTTACTCCGAATCGTGTCTACTTCCGGTAGCGTGATGAGACATAAAGGTTTCGAAATTCACTTCGGAACCTTGCGTCCTTTGTACGGTCCCTTCATTTTCTTCTCCGTTGTAAGGGGCCATTCGGTTGAAGTAGATAACTTTGGGTTTGCCGTGCGGAATCTTTCTGATGCGGTAGATCGTTGATTCGTTTCATCACACTATAAGGACCTTCCCAAGATGTCTGCAAGTTTGGGGACAGACCTCGACGTCTTTGAGGATTGTAAAGCCAGACCAGTGCTCCAGGTTGGTATCCCCTATTTTGAGCATTGATGTCATAATGCTCCTTCATTCGGTCGCTGGCCGTCTATATATTGTGACGCACTTGATTGTGAATGTCGTCCATTTTCTTGCGTAGACCGCTCACGTAGTCTTCGTCGGCAGGGACCTCATCAGGCTTCACGCCGAACTTCAGGTCGCAGGGCGGTCTTGGCTCTCGCCCAAATACCACTTTTGCTGGAATTTCTCCTGTGGTCTCATGAACGGACGAACGGTATGCCAGTAGAAAAAAGGGAATGTACGTGTCACAGTCTCTCTGGTGATAGGAGACGACCTTGGACAAATGTCGGTTGATGGTTCTGTTGAATCTTTCCACCATTTCGTCCGACTGCAGGTGAAGTGCAGTCGTTCTAGTTTTCCGGACGCCGAGCAGAGTACAAACTTTCTTGAACAAAGCCGATTCAAAGTTCCTCCCTTGATCTGTGCAGCTCCATGGGCGCACCATACCGATTGATCCATTCTCGGACAAGGACTTCAGCAATAGTCGCCTCTTGGTTTGGTAGGGTGTATGCTTCTGTTACGCCCCAACCCCGTATTTAGGGCGGGTTATAAGGGGAAGAATGTGTCCGGGCTAAGCAATTTGGATTTCTTGACTTACTTAATCCGGTTATTTTGGTATCGCTGCCACCAGCTCAAAGAGCAATTGAAGAAGTTGTATTCTTCGGAGGAAAGGGGGGGGTTCTTTTTGGGAGTTGAAACAGCTATTGTTGAAATAAAAACCGGTAAGCTTCTAAACTACTATATTAAATTTAAGTAATGAAAATAATATTAGAGTCAAACGATTGAAACGAGCGGCGGGGGTTGAACCGGTGAAAAGCTTAACTAGGTTTTATACGACCTGAATCCGAGGAGCTGCTTTTTCTTCACTAGAGCACTGTCGCCTAACGTGCCAAAAAATCTAACAATGCTTGAATTTGTAATTAAACTTTGATCTATTAACCTGAACTGCACTTTAAGTGTAACCGGCGCCGAATTCCCGCACCGAATGCTCTCTTCAGCATTACGATAGTGTATCTTAATTTTCCCGACTCTGTAAACATCCGGCGGAGCGAATTATCACACCTTATTAAGCATTTCTTTAGTTACAATATACAGGGTATTACACTTCAACCCACTTGCTAAAGTAGTCCATTACCACGACGATGTACTTATTTGGATGTACGTATGTGGAAATGGGCCGGCTACATCTATGGCAACTCTCTCAAAAGGACTTCCCACGTTATACTGTTTCATGGAAGCCTTGCCTCGTTTGTGGGGGCCGTTACTGGCTGCGCAGACTACGCACTTCCTGCACCAGTCCTTTACGTCTTCCTTGCAGTTTACCCAGTAGAATCGCTCGCGCATCTTTTTCATAGTCTTCTTGATTCCCAGATGCCCTTTCGAAGTTCCATCATGAAGCTCCCTCAGAACTTCCGGCACCCTATTCTTGGGGATCAGTAACTGTGTCTTCTGTTCCGTGCCTTCCTGGTTCTCGACGATTCGTTTCAGAAGACCATGGTTCAGCACTATGGAGTCCCATTGCGCCCAGTACGACTTTACGGATGGTGCACACGGTGCTATCTCTTCCCAAGTAGGCATTGCCTCCCTACTTTTCCATTCCAGCACCAATTTCAAATCCT
The DNA here is from genome assembly GCA_958336345.1 of Dorcus parallelipipedus. Taxonomy (NCBI): domain Eukaryota; kingdom Metazoa; phylum Arthropoda; class Insecta; order Coleoptera; family Lucanidae; genus Dorcus; species Dorcus parallelipipedus. The sequence continues at coordinate 35,851,789 of OY284475.1, forward strand.
GATCGTTCTCCTGATCTCGTCGCAATTCTTCACCTTGCCATTTGTCGTCTACGACGGCCGTCCTCGCGGTCGTGGCTACTTTCTCCTCCAGACGACTACAGTGCTTACATTCTTCGGCACAAAGTCTTCTTGACAAAGCATCGGCATTTCTATGGCTACTTCCGGCCCGATGCTGGATTTCAAAATCGTATTCCTGAAGTCGTTCGATCCATCGTGCGACTTGTCCTTCAGGATTCTTGAATCGGAGGAGCCATTTTAAAGCGGCATGGTCCGTCCTCAGGAGGAAGTGCCTGCCATATAAGTACTCGTAGAAATGTTCTATGGTCTTTACCACGGCTAGCAGTTCCCTTCTAGTGACGCAATAATTTCGCTCCGGCTTTGACAGGACTTTACTTAAATAGCCGATCACCTTCTCTTGCACTTCTTGTATCTGGGAGAGTACGCCACCGATACCAACGTTGCTAGCGTCGGTGTCCTCGATGAACTTGCCTTCTGGGAGAGGGTAACTCAGAATAGGAGCACTTATTAAGTACTTTTTGAGTTGTTCAAAACTAATTTGGCAATGTTGGTCTCATTCAAACGGACGACCTTCTTCAGTGAGTTTTGTCAACGGTTTAGCAATGTCCGCAAATCCGGGAACATAGCGACGATAGGAAGTGCATAGGCCTAGGAATCTCCTTATCTGGTGTTTATTCTTGTGAGTTGGTCAGTCCTTCACGACCTGAATCTTTACTGGGTCCACGACGATTCCATTCCCATTAACAATATGGCCAAGATAATTCACTTCCTTCTGGAACAGGTGGCACTTCTTGAGACTAAGCTTTAGTCCAGCTCCACGAAGTCGCTGGAACACTCCTTCCAGGTTCTTTAGATGGTCGTCCAAAGTTGTTCCCACTACAATTAAGTCGTCCAGGTATACCATGCACGTTGTCCAGGACAGACCCTTCATAACCGTCTCCATTAGTCTCTCTAATGTCGCTGGGGCATTACATAACCCAAACAGCATCACCGTGAATTGCCATAGACCCAGACCAAGGGAAAACGCCGTCTTTTCTCGATCTTCGGGCGCTAGTTCCACTTGCCAATAACCGCTTTTTAAATCCTAGGTTGAGAAGATCTTTGAACCGGCCAGGGTATCCAGGGTGTTATCAATCCGTGGCAGAGGATAGCTGTCCTTTTTGGTGAGGTTGTTGAGCAGTCGATAGTCTACGCAGAACCGTGTGGATCCATCATTCTTCTTCACAAGCACTACCGGTGACGCCCATGGACTGCTCGATGGCTCTATTACATTCTCTTTCCATCTCGCGAATAATGCTTTCCGCTTCTTCACGCTTCGCCAATGGTAACCTCCTTGGAGCTTGACGAATGGGTCTTTCTTCTCCGGTCTCTATCTTGTGTTTGACTATGTCGGTTCTTCCCTTAGGTCCATCTTCCACCTCAAACACGTCTTGATAGCGACAGATCACATTCTTCTTCTTTTGCACTGGAGTCAATCCCTGGGCCGTTGACATGGCTGTATCCAACAACTTCTTAGGGGCCTTCGTCTCTGGCATGTTTACTTCTATTTGGCGGGAGATGGAGGACACCATTGCACAGCTTCCCAAGATCGTACCTTTCTTGACGTTGACGGGGAAACAGCTCACATTCATTAGGCGAACTGGTATTCCCTTCTTTGCTGTCAACAACATTTTTACAACGAGAATTCCTTTTCCAACCTTCTGATCGTCGTTATTAGGTTCGACCATAATGACTTTCCCATCTTGGAAAGCGCCATTCAGGTTTGCGTCAACTATAACCTTGATTCTGCTGGGCAATACGACATCTGCGAGAACAACTCGAGTGGCCACGTCCTCTCGTTGATGTAGAACCAACTCCTCGTTGTTAACCGCCATCACGCCACGCTTCAGATCCAATTGGAACCCATGCGCACACATGATGTCCATGCCAAGAATCGCCTCATCCTCTATTTCTGCTACCAGTGCACGGTGTTTGATGGGCGTCGCTCCAATGGTTATGGTCACCTCTACTTCACCATGGACAGTCGCTGATGTTCCCGTTGCTGTCCTCAGTCTCCATTTAGTCGGCTCAGTGCGTCTTGATGACTTGATAACGTCGGGCCTCAAGATAGTCTTCGTCGCACCCGTATCCAATAACATGGTGTGAGGGATGTCATCAATGGTGGCATCCACGAAGACACTGCTGGTTAATCGCCGCAGGGCTATTACTTTCGTGGCTTTTGTCTTTGGGGGCCTTTGAATACGGGTCGACGTTTGTCCCTCTGCACCGACCCGGCTTAGTTTCCCTGTGGCTTCCTTCGTGGAGGTTCCTGCCTGGCCTTGGGACACCACCTACGAACATGTCCCTCTTCCTGGCAATTCCAACACACCAGCAGATTCTTCTGCCTCAGGAGCTGTTCCACAATGCGGCGAACATCCTCCGTGGTGGTATAATCCTTGGGCCGCTCCTCTGCAGCAGATTGCACCTTCATGCTAGCAGTTTCCTCCTCTTGGGAATCCATGGCAGCTCGTACCTTGACATGCCCTCTTGAAACTCGCTTCGCTGCCTCGTATTCCAAAGCGTAGGCCAATGCGTTCTTGGATGCCTTAGGGTGGGCCATTCTCAATGCCTGCTGGTTGTCCGGGTCACGGATTTCATCTACGAAGGTCTGCATCGTCAAACATTGCAGGAATTCATCAGGCGCTGTAGGATATGCCAAACGGGCTAGGCGCGCTACGTCAGCCTCGAATTCCTGAAGACTCTCTCCGGATTTCTGGCAACGGTTTCTCAGCTGCGCATGGTACACGTCGGTCAGTTGCGCCTGGCCATAACGCATCTCCAGCCTGTTCACCAGTTTGTGGAAGTCTTCTTGTTTCTCTGCCGGCATCATTTGTAGCACATCGCTAGCGTCCCCCCTCAAGGGCCACAATTAACGAAGTGGCTTTTTCACTGGCCGTCCATCCGTTCACCTTTGCTGCCGCTTCGAACTGTTTGAAATAGTTAGGCCAAGATGACTTCCCATCGAATGTCGGTGGTTTAATTTTTAATTTCGAAGTTTCCGCTGGCCCTACCACAGTTTGGGCCTCATTATTTTCTGGTACTTCTGCTGATGACGGATCCCCGAATATTCTCAATCCTGCCATGATTTGTTCGAGATTCTTAATTTTATTATCCTGCTGGAATAGTATTTCTTCAACATTTTCTTGCAGATTCCTTGTTTCTTCTGATATTTTTACAACTAGTTTATCTTCGAGCCCTTTTGATTGCTCTAGAAATTCATCCTTCAAATTATCAGACTGTTCTTGTAATTTAGTTTCCAGATTTTTCGACTGTTGTATCAATTTATTTTCTAAAATTTTCACATTTTCTTCCGTGTTTCTAGAGTATTCCATTAATTTATCCAGATCGTCTTTCAAATTTCCGGATTGTTCCAATAATTTATTTTGCAATTCCTCCTTGAAACTTCTGGATTGTTCCATTAATTTAGCTTCCAAATTTCCAGATTGTTCCTTTAATTTATTTTGCAGTTCATCTTTGAAGTTTCCAGATTGTTCCTTTAATTTAGCTTCTAAATTTCCAGATTGTTCCTTTAATTTAGTTTCTAAATTTCCAGATTGTTCCTTTAATTTAATTTCTAAATTTCCTGATTGTTCCTTTAATTTATCCTCTAATATCTTACTTAAATCTGCAGGACCGCCCGAGATTTCAAATAGAAAGGCTTCTGGATCCTCCCCTGCTTCTAGGAGCGCTTGGTGTAGTCTCTCTTGCAAAATCGATTTCTTTCCGGAAATTTCCAATTCGCGCTCTTCTAATTCGGCTTTTAATTCGGTCACTTTTAACTCTTTTAACAACACTTTCCTTGAAGCCATTGTTTTTTTTTGACACTGCACTTTGTTTAATTTTCAATTTAATTTTAATTGCTTATTTATTTTCACGAACCTCACACCTGGCACCAATGTAACGTTTTTAAAGGTTCTATTAATTTTTATTTTAAAACAAAACACGAAACAGTTAAACAAATTTATTTAGAAACAAACGAATTAACACTAACTTAAACAATAATTTATTTATAAACTTATACGTAATTTATGTTAACAGCCGAGCGAAAGTTTATAACGCGACTTCAATTCTGAACTGTCAAATGCCGAATTAATTCGGCCGCGTGTTTTATAGCCGGGGTTGTTTATCTGGAACATTCGAGCGCGCGATGGAAAGTCTCAGATTGATTTCATCGCTGACGTGATGTCGAAGCGTCCGAAGCTTCTCGTCTAAGACACGTCGGCGATGACGCATCAGACGGGCTGGCACCGCAATCGTCACAGTACGTTCGGCATTTAATCCAGCGTAAAAAGTTGCTTCAGGAATGTACTTACAGATTTTCAAAAGAATCATAAATAAATAAAAAAGTAATGTTCGATTTTCGAAAGTCGCAATATACGTATTCAGTTTTTCTTTGATTGCGAAGAAATCGTTCGAGATTACAACCAAAATATGTACAGGGTGGGCCAAATTTGACACTTTTAATAGGAAACACCTGTTTTTAGAAGAGTTGGAGAAAAACTGACCTCGGCATCTGGAGCCTAATTTTCAAAAAACTTAGTTTCGCTCAACTTAGCTTAGTTTCGCGTTCAGTGGCCGTCCGCCTTAATTCGTTTTAAAATAGCTAGTCAGGCTAAATTCATAAATGTGTATCACGATGTATTACAAGTTGCATAACTCTTAAATCTGTTTTTTTCGTAGATATTTTTATTTATAACTATTTTACAACATTAAACTAGCACCATTAATTAACTTTTGGAAGTTTGTTAACCGTCAGAGAAGCCGTTTCTCGCAAATTCATCAAACACGACAACATTTTGCCAATACTTATTAGTAAAGCCTCCAAAACAAAGTTCCGTTTGCCCGTCCAGTTGTATATTACTCGCTGCTTGCGCCAATGCGCAGTAAAACCTCAATCGGTCGACTGGCCAAGAATCCAGTGCTGTTTACGGCTGTATGATGCATAGGTAGGTATAACGAGTTTTACCAAAATTATGTTTTCGTCTTTTTTTTAATTATACCGTATCGTCAAAAATAAACCAAATAACAAAATAAAATGTGACAAAGTTGATCAAAATATTCTCGCTATATGGAAGAAATAATGCTTGCAGCTCCGTAATTCGATCGGTGCCGTGCGCGCATCGAAGAGCCTATGCATTCCGATCTAAATGTTGGAGGTTATTTATTAGTCATAGGGTGGACTAGAGTATCCTAATTTCTAATGGGTGATTTCTTCACCTTGTTTATCCTGAGGTTAATTTATCTGTCAGTTAGAATGTGACGTACAGTTGGCTGTACACGAACTATGTGTAACATTCTAACTGACAGATAAATTTAAACTTAGGATAAGGCGGTGAAGAAATTGGACCAAAATTCGAAAAAAATAAGGGAGAACGGAAAAAGACCGTTATTTTTACACTTTTTAATTTGACTTTGGCCTGTTAATGGCGCTCATGTCTTTACCCTCTTTAGTATAGGTACACCAATGATGAATTATGTTAGCGCCCTCTACATTTCGTTAAGCTAGCGAAAAGGCTTGTGTAAAATCGGCTGTCAAACAGCCAATAACTTTGCGAGTTTTTGGCGGGCAATAGTTTAAAAACAAACTGTATCGGAAAAATTTGCTACCATTTATTAATCAAATACTCAATGATGAATTATATATTTGGTCCTCCGCGAAACGAGCCTGTAGCAAATTTTTAAATGTACTTTACATTATTTGATTTTTGTCTTTGATATTTTTGTCTGCTTAAATCAAAAGGTACAACTATTTGACTTTTTGATTGGACTGTCATTTGTCAGTTTGTATTTTCAAGAGTAAACATAACCTTAAAAGAATGAAATTTCGAATCATATTGTTATCTTGAAAAATTGTAATTTATTGATCGTGAAACACAATAAAATTTTATTATTGCAACTATCTATTGCTTTTCTGCAACATTTCTGTTACAAATACATATAACAAACTGCGCATGCTCAAGATTCAAATCTCAAATGTAACCTCAAATGAAAATAAATACTGACTATTCTCAAAAATCAAATGAAAAATAGAATAGGTCTGTTCCACTCGTCAGGATTTCAAGTTCTGAACCGTTCAAATCAGTATTGAGCATGAGCAGTGTACAAAATTGGATATAAATTTCATAATGCGTATGATTTGAACGGTTCAGGACTTGAAATCCTGACGAGTGGAACAGACCTATTCTATTTTTCATTTGATTTTTGAGAATAGTCAGTATTTATTATCATTTGAGGTTACATTTGAGATTTGAATCTTGACGAGTGGAACAGACCTGGGGAGGATTTCACAAACGTTACTTAAATTTAAAGTAAGTCTTGCTATGGTTATATGTGTTGAAGGTATAGGAATGATTATTCTTAACCGATGATTAAATTTAAGTGACGTTTGTGAAATTCAGCACTAATATTTCACATTAAACAAAATAAAATAAATAGTGTAAACGTAAATAAGTATTTCGTAATTTTTGAGCAAGTCAAATGTAAAATGAAATGCAAATCAAATAATGTAAAATGCTGTTTAAACTTACTTTTTTTTAAAACACCAAATAATTAACATAAATACATTTAAATTTCTTCGTTTGGTCCTACATAAGGAAAGATTTTTGCAATGCCCATTGATAATTTTAATGAATTTCGCTTACAGAATCGTCCAAAAATGCGATAAAACAGTTCCCCATACATTTTTCCCAATAATCTGAAGGATTGAAGAGAACGCCCGACTGACGCAATTTGATTTTGGCAATTTTTTGCAGAGTTAATCAGAGACATGAAATATGTCATACTCTGTCTAATCGAAAACTTTTTACCCGCCTATTATAAAAATTAAAAATCTAAAATTCATTTAAATATGTTATGACTAACTAAAGAACTTGATCAAATAAGTAATCACCATTAGCCACGTATTCAGAAGCTTGAAACCAGTATTTCTATAAGTGACTTCAAAACTTTTTAAGTACATTTAAAAGTGATGATTTACTTGCTTGTCTTAAAGCATACAAATTTTCAAATGCATAAATTCATATAAAACTTATTCGAACACAAAATTAAATAAAAGACAAAGCCAACGAAAAGCTTAAAAATTATGTATTTCGTTAAAAGCAATAATCAAGAAAGCTTATTAGTTTGTATGACCACAGGAAATTGCGCTATTTCTGCAATTGGAACTCAGGATCTTATCCTTATAATTAAAAGAATGAAGAAAAAAATTATTTAAACATTTGTTAATAAATATTTGTAAAAATTGCATATTCCCAGAATGGGATGGTGGACTCTATAGATAACACTTAACTCTTTTAATATTAAGTCACAAAAATCATTTGGGTTGCATTAAATCTTTGTTATTTTATTTTTTGCTACTGCTATTATAAGAAAAGGAGGATGGAGGAAAATTAGATGGCGAAATAGAAAGATGAAAAATTAGTTTGTGCATGAATTCAATAGAAGGAGAAGACATATTTACTTTAATTTATATGAAATCCTCCGAAGATCATCTCAAATCATAAAATTCTTCGATGCCTAACTTTTGTCATTTTGTGACAATTTCCTCTTTCGATACTTAATCAAGAAAGCAAACGCGAAATGACGTTTTTGTTTGGTAATTTTTTCTAATCACTCAAGTATAAATAATACCCGAACTTATTTACATTTTTTGTTCCTTTTTGAGGTCAGAACTTTATTTTACTTATACAAACTAGTGAATATCGACGACACGCTACGTGCAAGTACGTCGCGGAAGCCTCACTAATCGGTATGAAGGTAAATATGAAAGGCAATACCTCAAATTAAAACTACACGACGCCCCCTTCAGAACAGAAATTCCCCATCGACCCATAGGCTAACGCCCAAGTATTCGGATTCTGACGTGAAAAGAACATCAGAGAGGGCAAGGCGAAAGACGACGGCGAGTTTGCTTTTTCAGAAGAGTGCGCAGATTTTACAAAACTACAGCACACTTCTGAAGAAAGCCCCTTATCAATTCGGAGATCCCGAAACGTACTTCAGGCAGACGCTAAGAAATTACGACGACTTCGATTTTCACATCACCAACAAGTCAGTTAAAGAAATCAAATCGTTAGAAAATTGCACAACTGTAAGTTTTTGGTTTCCTGAGTAACGAGCAGAATCAATTTCAAAATTTTAGGAGCACAAGAGGTGTTTGGAGAATCCGTCACCGTTAGGAGACGGTGACACACGCAATTCGAAGACTCGTGCTAAAGCGAGGAGCATCACTAAGCGCAAAGACAAAGGCGACGAAGAAGAAACCGAGGAGTTTTACTCCCCCAGCAGTCATTTCACGGAAAATTTTGAATCGATAGAAAATATGGCTGAGGGCGAGGAGGAAATCATCACTGAAGATGTAACTTACAACCTTTATATTTTCTAATGACTAATTCAATTTTTTATAGGAAGCCGAACCCGAAATCGAAGCTGAAACAGTACCGGAAGTAAGGCCAGTGCAAGATCCGCTTGATGAAACCGAGGATCTGGTAAACAGAGCTTCAGAAGACTTAGACAAATTAGAAGAAGAAAACGACTTAAGAGACCTTGAAGAAGAAGATGAAGAGGTACCTACTTTTAATTTTTGCATGGAAAATAACGTGTTTCATTACTTCTTGGTTTTAAGGTTTATACAGAGCCTACAGGTTTTGGAGACGTTACAGAAGAAGACAAGACGGAAGCGGATGATTTTCAAATTTCCGAGGAAACTCCAGCCACTACCACTACCACTTTCGGTAACAAAAGCCGCTTTCGTTCTCAAGAAATTCTTATTAAGATAGAGTTACAGATACGGAAAAACCCGAAGACAAGAAAGATACGAATGCTGTACTAAGAGAAGTGGAAGAATGTGAAAAGCAATGCATGGAAATCTACAAGATTCTCAACGAACTCAAACAACGCGTTTCTGAATTGTTGAATGTAAGAGCTACCTTTCTAAGGTCTGTAAGTTAACATACGAGTTTTTATAGAAACCATCGAGAAGTGAACAAGAAGATAAGGAACTTCAAGAAAAGCAGAAAATGCTGAATGAGAAAATGCTCCTACTGGAGCAGAAGACTAAGCGTATCGAATTCCTAGTTGGTCAATCAAAGGCTTTGAAAGAGGCGGTGTACGACAAGCCGCAAAATGAGGATATTTTGCCCAAGGTCATCATCTGTGGAGTTACCGAGAATAGTATGCCGAAAATCATCGTATGCGATGGTAAAAAACAAGGAAAATCTCAACGAGTCAGCAAACACTCCATAAGTGTAACTCCAGTCAATGGAAAGTCACCACTAGTATGTCCTGGAATGTCGCCCCCAATATGTCAACCTCCACCTGTTTGTATGCCCCCAAAAATAATATGTGGTGACCCGGTGAGAGCTTAAATTGTTCCTCCACACAGAAACTGATGTTCAATTTTTTTGCAGAGCGTAGTGCCGCAGTTCGCCAAACGCTTGTGCGAAAGCTATAACATGCAAGAGAAACTGGCAGCCGAAAATGCTGATCTTGAAGGGAAAAGGTTCGTTTCCATGACTTTTTAATTTTATTTTAGACTGATGTCAAAATGTCAGAATCCTATCAAAATTCACTATATCATTAATATCCTAAAAATGTCTGCCTTTCGTTAACATAGAAAAGAGAAAGATGTGCCCCGTCTACTTTTTAGAATAAAATCCATTGGTTTCACACCCTTCTTTCGAATTTTTACAGATACAAATTGCAGGAAGACCTCATCACCCAAGACCAGACCGTTGAAAGTCTGCAACGTAAACTAGGCAGCCTTCAGACTGAGATGCGCATGATCATCAAAGAGAACTCCCTACTTAACGAAAAATTGGAAAAAGCGAAGGTAAGCTTCATCATAATGTGCATTAACTCCACTTCAGGCAGGAGAGGCCTTCAGGTACCGCAATCGTAGCTTTTGGCTTGGAGTGACTAATTCGAATAGTTAGATCACCAGGCTCTAAATTTCATTTACCAAATATCCAAAAATAAATAATACATTTTATATATAATACATAGTACCCCTATCTGCAATAGAGGGGTTAGTATCACCTCAGTTTTATTTAAAAGATTTTTCAATTCTACAAAATGATTTTAGGATAGCCCTAGACCGACCTGTCCAAGAAGCACCGCTAGCAAAACTAGAAAGATGCCTTGCCCTAAAGGACGTGGAGGAATCTGTCCTGCAGATGTTCAAGGGCGTTTGGATGAATACTCTGAGACGACTCAGCAGTTGGTAGGTTACATTTGAAAATCTTGAATTAATCTTACGTTTACCCATTTGAAGGAAAGACAACTAGCCGATATGGAAGATGAAGTTCGAAACATGCAAAGTGAACTGATCGCGGTTCGGCAAGAGAGAATGCATCTAGAGCAACACCGAAGAATGCTGTGTATACCGCCTCCCTGTTCTGTGCCCACATGTCAAGGACCACCATGTGCATCCAAAGTATCACTGTTTATAAATAAACGAAGTATCTGAAATAATTTTAACGATTTTCAGCCGCCATGTCCAGGCCCTTGCAACACTAACAGAGTAATTACGTTTAACAAAATAAACTAATGAAAGGTCTATAAGGTATTTTGCAGGGTATATCAGCCGATCAACAACTGAGGGAGCTCAGGGAACAATATTATACCTTGCAAGATGATTACAAAGGAAAATTGGTGGAAGTTGCTGGATTGCGCGCAGACGTGGACAAACTTAAACAGAATGCAAAGGACGCTGAGGAAGCTAGAAAGTTGGCCGAGGACAAATCTAAGGAATGCGAACGTTTGCTGAAGGGATACAGAAGCGACAAAAATAAGGTAAAATTAAGTGTTTGCATTGAAACCAAACTGGATGAAGCTAAAATGTTTCAATTACAGTTGCAGGGTTCCAGAGAACAATTAGTTGAATTGGAACAACAATTGAACGTGGCCAAACAGCGTTATAGAGAAGCTAAAGATGAACTTGAGGAGGTGCGGGCTTTGGTTGAAGATCAGCAGGGCCAACTTGACGACTACCGCAATAAAGTGAGATGATTAATAACCAGACCGCGGGAACTTTGCGGAATTGTAGTGTGAATGACCTAATTAGAGCACAAGAACTGTACAAAATACGTAAACAACAGTCAGTGGCGGATGTCGCTTTGCGCTCGCTAACTGAAATAAAATAAATATCCACACGTAACTTTACGTACGATCCAGCGCGCCGCACCTGAGTAGGTGTTCAGACTTTGAACCCCATAACTCTCCCGCAGCTTGTTAATAACTGTCTAGAGTATCAATACACTGCAGATTTTTCGTGATATGAAAAAATCAACCAAAAATCAAACACTATAGCTTTGTCCGCGGAGTAGTTCAAGACTAGTTCGGAACCGTCAAATACATTTTTCATGAAAGTTGTACACTTGGAAAGTTAAAATCGATTATAACTTCGGTGGGCATTTGATTTTAACGGTTCCAAACTAGTCCCAAACTGTTCTGCGAACAAACCTTAATTATTTCCTTGAGTTCACAGTTACGATCAGTAACATTTTCAATGAAAAAATCATTCTCAAAGTCTCACTGCTTTAATCCAAAAACAAAAGTGACATGTCGCATGACATGTCTCAATTTACTTCATACGTACAGGGTTAGTTTTATTAATTTTAACCCCCCTTTATTTTTTTAATTTATAACCGACTCAAAAAAATTAAAAATTGGTCTTATATGGGTTCTTATGTAGATTTCAGTTATATTATCAGTTTTGCGGTAGCGTTTTATATATACCGGGTGGACAAGAAAATATAATTTTTTTAAATGGAATACCTGTATATTTTTACAAATTTTCAATTCCTGTGTCACTCTGATAACAAACATACAGGGTGGCCCAACGAAAACGAAACAGATTGAATATCTCCCAGGAAAATTTTTGTTTGAGAAAACGCAAAAATAGGTCGATTTATAATCCCAGGGGGACACTTTTCTATCCTATACCCAACTGTCATACGTCATCCCCCTCCCTTCCAGCTCAACCAACAGAATTTAAATAGGGTATGTACTATGAATGGCATATCATTGAAAAGGTAATTTTATAGAGAATTCAGTAATGTGAATATGAATATCCGAAAATTTGATTTTAGGATAGAAAAGTGTCCCCCTGGTATTATAAATTGATCTATTTTTGCGTTTTTTCAAACAAAAATTTTCTTGGGAGAGGGAGATATTCAGTCTGTTTCGTTTTCGTTCGGCCAGTCTGTATACAAATATGGTGTAATTGGTTTACCAGTTTTTGTGTTATTCGTCAATTTATTGAAAACTTGATTGTCGCTTTTTAAATACTTTTCAGCTTACCTAGAAGTATTATTTTAAGAGATAGAGAAAAACTTTAAATGCAGTAGTTGTGGGATTTTGTATGTAATATCTTTTAGAGCTCTCACAAAAAACAAAAGCGCATCGCAAAGTGGAGAAAAAGTTACAATTTTTGTTTTTTTAAATGGAACACCCTATATATTGTTCAATACAATGAAATATCATTGTTTGCTGATTTCAAAAATATGTAATGTTCTGGTCTTGGATGAGCAGCTTGTGAGATATTTGATTCTAAAATATCAATAAATTAATATTTAAAAAATTAGGGCTTGGAAAAATGTTTTTATTTTTAATTAATTATACAAGGTTTCTATAAATAATTCTAACGTCACATTACCTCTGATAAACAAATGACTATGTGCCACTAACCACCGATACTGAACACAGTCATTGGTAACGTCATCGGTTTTAATTCTTAAATAATCAAACATCTTTTTCAGAAGCTTATTTGGTGCAACATCATCAATTTAAGAAATAAGTTGTAAACTCAAATTGAAACATTTGATACTGGCGTTGTGTTTTAGCAATAATGGTTTATTTAAAAGTTTCAAGTTTACGACAGTGTTGACACTGACATTTCTCAGATAGTAGAATACACATTCAAAAGGAGGTGGAATATCCAACGCAATATTCAATGCCTACTTTGATATTAGAATCATTTATAGAAACGCTGTATATGTTTCAAATATTCGAATTTATGTTATCATTTGCTAACTAAAACAGTGATTTGGAGTGTTTTTCCTTAAATGTTTATATGTTAATATACAGGGTGTCTGAGACCACCCGTACACCCCTTTTATTTCGGAAACAGAGCATTTTAAAGAAAAATATTTCAGACAAAAGTTGTATGGTTTCGAGGGGGCCATAAGATGGTAATATTTGTTTGACCTTGAATAGTCGTTTGAAGGTCATATGAATTTTTTTAAAATGGACACTCTACTACATATTTTTACATATTCTTATAGCTTACCTCTTACCTTATCTTTCTAAAACACCATCATAAAATATTTTTTATTGAGTATTTTTCGAGTTATAAGACTTCAAAGTTGCAGTATTTTGATAAAAATACTTACAAAATATCTCAAAAGATTTTCTTTCCAATAATCTTATCTTACATTCAAGGTCGATCAGTCAAGGCAAGAACCGAGCGTGACCCAGCGAGATATTTTGTAAGTATTTTTATCAAAATACTGCAACTTTGAAGTCTTATAACTCGAAAAATCTTTAATAAAAAAATATTTTATTATGGTGTTTTGGAAAGATCTCGAGGTAAGCTATAAGAATATGTAAAAATACACAACCTTTCAAAAGTTTTGCACCCCCTATGTATCTTTAAACTAAGGACAAAAATATGTTCTTAATGTTAATGATCTTGTAGTCCACCATCTCACAATCCAATAGAATACAAAAGTTTTGATTTTTTGTGATTTATTTTGAAAAAAAAAATTACTGAAACTTCATTAACGCTAATTAGAAAAGTTGTAATCAAACAAAAAAAAGTGAAAAACGCTTTAAATTAAAAAATTAATATAATGTATTGCTTCCCCTGCTATTTATACAAGCCCGTACCCTACTTGGCATTGATGATATTAAATTATCAATAATTTATTGGGGCATATTTCTCCATTCTTCTTGTACCCTTTCAATGAGTTGATTTCGGGTGATAAAATTATTTTCTGCAGACGCCAGCCGTCTGGAAATGTAGCTCCAGACATGTTCGATAGGGTTCATGTCTGGAGAACAAGCAGGCCAATTCATGTGAACAATTCCTTCCTCTTCAAACAATTCCGTTACTGCTCTCGTTCGATGAGGTGGAGCATTATCGTCCTTAAAAAGGAAGATATCCCCAACCGCACCTCGAAATAATGTTACCACAGGCCGCAACACATTATTGACGTAAATTGGCCCCGTCATTGTTTGGGGTAGGTATTAAAATCAAATCGGTTCTTGTTCCGATCATAATTCGTCCCCAAAACATGACGGTGCCACCTCTAAATGGAACAGTGTTTCTAGCCGTTCTTAAAATAATACTTCTAGGTAAGCTGAAAAGTATTTAAAAAACGACAATCAAGTTTTCAATAATTGACGAATAACATAAAAACTAGTAAACCAATTACACGATATTTATACAGTGAATTTTTTTTAAGTGTGGCCATAGGGATTTACATGTTAAAAACTTGACCTCATGTTAATGTATGTTATGGCACAAATTTGAAGCAAATCTTAATTTTTATTAATAATTTAAGTTTTCTACGAAATGCACATTGGTAATAACATGTTCTATTTAATTATTTTCCGGCTAGAAGTTGAAATTAATAAGCATAGAATTAGCCGAAGTCAAAAATCGAGGTAGCTGAAATGTCATTAAGATAAAAGTTCCGTGTATGTCTGCCTAATGCAGATTTATAAAGAAAATGTCCGTTATTATTAAGCAAGCATTAAAATTATCAATTATGTATGTTATAACAAGTTCCACTAATTTTTCAATGGTATGAAGCAGTAGTTTTTACAAGTGCTAATAATTAATATTGCAATAATTGGTTTATCAGTAATCACAGTGACAAATTATTAAAAACGTCAGCCTACATGGATTACTTTCGTTCAATATAATTTGTGTCTATTTTCTTCAACTTTTCACAGTAAAATAAAATAAAGGAAACCGTGTTAGGATATTCTAGCAAAGTTCAACTTGTAGTAAATCGTTTAATTTACGACTAAATACAAACATTTACTTAAAATTTGTCCCATAACATACATTAACATGAGGTCAAATTTTTAGCATGGAAATCCCTATGGCCACACTTAAAAAAAATTCACTGTATATGTTTGTTATCAGGATGACTCAATGATTAAAAATTTGTAAAAATATACAGGGTGTTCCATTTAGAAAACTTATATTTGTTTGTCCACCCGATATATATGAAACGCTACCGCAAAACTGATAGTATAAGTGAAATATACATAAAAATCCATATAAGAGCAATTTTTAATTTTTTGAATCGGTTAATAATTAAAAAAATAAAGGGGGATTAACATTAATAAAACTAACCCTGTACGACAAGTGAAATCTCCTGTACGAAGGAATCCTATAATTCTCGTTTGTATTTTTTTCTTTAGTATCTCCAAGCTCAGCAGCAAGTCGAAGAGCAACGCCGTCAAATCGATATGATGGAGTTAGAAAACGGCAGAATCAGCGAGCAAGTCAACCTCGAAATTCAACGGGTCAAGAATCAATTCCAAGAGAAACTCCAAGAACTCACCCCTCTTCCTGATATACTCAAAGCAACACAGTTGAAATTGCAAGAAGCACAGCAGATGCACCTTCTAGCTGAGAGGAACAATGAAGGACTTATTCGTGAACTCCAATCATATAGGGACAAGGTTAAATTCAAATGTTCAGCTTTTCGCGCATTGTTCTAAAAAGATGTTTTAGGCGGCTGCTTTAGCTGATGAAATGGATAGGGCAAAGTCGGACCAACAGCTTGGGGAAGACGAAAAGATGTCGCTCATTGCGAGAGCCGAAGAATGGGAGGGCAAGTGTAATGAATTGAGCGAAGAAAACGACCGTCTAAAGACTGAATTGATGAGATTGGAGGAAATTGCCGATGAAAATCAGAAGCGCGCGCAAGAAAAGTTGCACGAGATCGCCCAACTTGCCGCAGAAGTCGAGAACGTGCGCGAAGAAGCCGCTCGCCAAGTAGCTAGGACCAAAGATAGATGCGAAACTGTACGACGTTCTATGCAGAATCAGATCGCGGATTTAGAAAGGCAATTGGCTCAAAGCCGGGCTCAAGCCAGGGCTGCCCAGAAAGACAGGGATGAAATCAGGCAAAAGATGCAGGCTCAAATCAATAACTTAAACGAGAACTTCGAGGACGCTCAGATGAGAATAAGGAATCTGCAAGGGCACGTAAATTTTCTCAAGAATTCCTATACCAATGTTTTCCCATCACCGGACCAAAACATCAACGGTATTCCAGATGGAATGGACCCATGTAATTGCGCTAACAATTATTAAATTGAACTGTAGACAAATTTATCCACCACAATAAATAAGAAATAATTTATTATTGTTTATTATTTAGACGAAGCAGAAGCACAAGTTGAGCAAACGGGGAAACCGTTTTCCACTTGGAATAAATTGTCAGTGATAGGCTTCTTACATTTGATGCACACGAAACATTCTGGGTGCCATTTTGCTCCCAAGGCCACTACGATTTTGTCTGAAATCCCCTTTCCGCAAGCTTTGCACTTTTCAGCCAAATTGGTTTCAAAACATTTTTGACATATGGGTTTTCCATCCATTTCTTTGAAGACCTGGTCTGTTAGTTTGGTTTTGCATATAACACAAACAAAATGCTCTTCGTGCCAATCATAACCTAAAGCTTTGACGATCCTGTCCGTGATTGGTTTGCCGCAGGCGTGGCATTTTGGTGCGAATAATTTAGCATAGTCTTCGGCACAGTAGGGTTTTCCATCATGAAACTGGAACCTGTCGCCTTTCATGGGCTTCTTGCATTCCTCACAGACGAAGTGCTCCGGATGGTAATACTTACCCAGAGCCGATAACATCGCACCCTCGATTGGTTTTTTGCACGCATCACATATTTGGGTGACCGTTTTTGAACTCATTTAAAAATCGCGAATTTTTTTTAATAGGGTTAAAATAAAGCTAACGTCACGTCAATCAAAAATGATGACTAAAAATTAGAATAGAATTATACACGACCTACTAGAATTCATGAGGCAGTGTGTCTTGCGGCCTGAGCAATATATTCGTGTTGTAGTGATTTATCGGTTTACCTGTCAAAGCAGGTGTTTAAAGTGGAGTCGTTTTATCCTTTATTACAACAGCTCGGAACAATCTTAAAAAGTATTTGATTTTTTGCGAAGATGAGGCAATCGAGTGCACACGTTAACTCTAATAAAATACACGATTGCGGTTGAATTTTTGCCGACTTTTATAAATACTGTAACGATTTTTAAGGGTTCTATTATTTTTATTTTAAATCAAAACACGAAATAATTAATAATCTAATTTATTTAAAAGTAACACTAATTAACACTAACTTAACAATAATTTATTTATAAACTAATAAGTAATTTATGTTAACAGCCGAGCGAAAATTTATAACGCGACTTCAATTCTGCACTGTCAACTCTGAATTTATTTCGAACTGTCTCTCGTTCGGCTGCGTGCATTTTTATATGCCGGGGTTGTTTCTCGCGAACATTCTCGCTCGCGACGGAAAGTCTCAGATCATCGCTGACGTGGAATACGAAGCGACCGAAGCTTCTCGTCTAAGACGCGTCGGTGTTGACGCATCAGACGGCCTGGGACCGCAATCGTCACACTGCCCCCTTCTTAAAAACGTTTCGTCTCGGAACGTTCCTTGTGATAGCCTTGAAGGAGAATGTCGAAATCGGCATGCTGGTCCCTCTTTACAACATCCAGTCTGGAAGAAATAGCAGTCTACGGTTTTCCTACTGCCAACAGCTGCCTGTGGGTGGTGACTGCAGACTAGAACTTCAATTCCCGTTCCGTTGAAGATGACTTCTATCATGCTGCGAACGACCCTCCAGTCCAGCCCATCTAGTCCGCAGCCTATCTTGGGAATGGCTAATTTCGTCTCCTTGCCTTCCACCAGCTGTCTCTTCAGGCTCCATAAAGCTCTCCAAATACTGCGATAGTCAGGCTTACCGCTTGATGTCTTCTTGGTGACTAAGTAGTACACGTGTCGTCTCCGTGTGGATGATCTGCAGGCTCTTGCCCACCATGGGGTGCTGTCTTAGGAGTTCCTCGACCTGACCAAATTTCTTCCGGAAGACTTGGGCTATCCCCTTGGACATCCTTAGGTCTTCTGCCACACAGTGGGCCAGACTGTACTCTGGTGACACTTGAAAAAGGTCTTGCTGTCTCTCTGTGGTCACTCCGAATCGCGCCTTACTTCCTGTGGCGTGATGAAACATGAAGGTTTCGAAGTTTACTTTGGAACCTTGCGTCCGTTGTACTGTCCCCTCATTTTCTTCTCCATTGTAAGGAGCCATTCGGTTGAAGCGGATAACTTTGGGTTTGCCATGCGGAACCTTCCTGATGCGGTAGATGACATCGTTAATCCGTTTCATCACTCTATAAGGACCTTCCCAAGATGTCTGCAATTTTGGGGACAGACCTCTACGTCTTTGAGGATTGTAAAGCCAAACCAGTGCTCCAGGTTGGTATCCCCCATTCTGAGCATTGATGTCATAATGCTCTTTCATTCGGTCGCTGGCCGTCTGTATATTCTAACGCACTTGATTGTGAATGTCGTCCATTTTCCTGCGTAGGCGACTAACGTAGTTCTCGTCGGCAGGGACCTCACCGGGCTTCACGCCGAACTTCAAGTCGCAGGGCAGCCTTGGCTCTCGCCCAAATACCACTTTCGCTGGTGTCTCTCCTGTTGTCTCATGAACGGACGAACGGTATGCCAGTAGAAAAAGGGGAATGTACGTGTCCCAGTCTCTCTGATGATCGGAGACGACTTTGGACAAATGTCGGTTGATGGTTCTGTTGAATCTTTCCACCATTCCGTCCGACTGTGGGTGAAGTGCAGTGGTTCTAGTTTTCCGGATGCCGAGCAAAGTACACACGTTCTTAAACAAAGCCGATTCGAAGTTCCTTCCTTGATCTGAATGGAGCTCCATGGGCGCGCCATATCGACTGATCCATTCACGGACAAGGGCTTCAGCAATAGTCATCGCCTCTTGGTTTGGTAGGGCGTATGCTTCAACCCACTTGCTAAAGTAGTCCATCACCACGACGATGTACTTATTTCCACTATTCGTTTGTGGAAATGGGCCGGCTACATCTATGGCAATTCTTTCGAAAGGACTTCCCACGTTATACTGTTTCATGGGAGCCTTGCCTCGTCGGTGGGGGCCGTTACTAGCTGCGCAGACTACGCACTTCCTACACCAGTCCTTTATGTCTTCCTTGCAGTTCACCCAGTAGAACCGTTCGCGCACCTTTTCCATAGTCTTCTTGATTCCCAGATGCCCTCCCGAAGTTCCATCGTGAAGCTCCCTCACAACTTCCGGCACCCTATTCTTGGGGATCAGCAACTGTGTCTTCTGTTCCGTGCCTTCCTGGTTCTCGATGGTTCGTTTCAGAAGACCATGATCCAGCACTATGGAGTCCCACTGCGCCCAGTACGATTTTACGGATGGTGCACATGGTGCTATCTCTTCCCAAGTAGGCCTTGCCTCCCTACTTTTCCATTCCAGCACCAATTTCAAATCCTGATCGTTCTCCTGGTCTCGTCGCAATTCTTCACCTTGCCATTTGTCGTCTACGACGGCCGTCCTCGCGGTCGTGGCTACTTTCTCCTCCAGACGACTACAATGCTTACAGTCTTCAGCACAAGGTCTTCTCGACAGAGCATCGGCATTTCTATGGCTAGTTCCGGCCCGATGCTGGATTTCAAAATCGTATTCCTGAAGTCGTTCGATCCATCGTGCGACTTGTCCTTCAGGATTCTTGAATCGGAGGAGCCATTTTAAAGCGGCATGGTCCGTCCTCAGGAGAAAGTGTCTGCCATATAAGTACTTGTAGAAATGTTCTATGGATTTTACCACGGCTAGCAATTCCCTTCTAGTGACACAATAATTTCGTTCCGGCTTTGACAGGACTTTACTGAAGTAGCCAATCACCTTCTCCTGCCCTTCTTGTATCTGGGACAGTACGCCACCGATACCAACATTGCTAGCGTCAGTGTCCACGATGAACTTGCCTTCTGGGAGAGGGTAACTCAGAATAGGAGCACTTATCAAGTACTGTTTGAGTTCTTCAAAACTAATTTGGCAATGTTGGTCCCATTCAAACGGACGACCTTCTTCGGTGAGTTTTGTCAAATGTTTTGTCATCGCTTAGCGATGTCCGCAAATCCGGGAACATAGCGCCGATAGTAAGTGCATAGGCCTAGAAAACTCCTTATCTGGTGTTTATTCTTGGGAGTTGGCCAGTCCTTCACGACCTGAATGTTCACTGGGTCCACGGCGATTCCATTCCCATTAACAATATGGCCTAGATAATTCACCTCCTTCTGGAACAGGTGGCACTTCTTGAGACTAAGCTTTAGTCCAGCTCCGCGAAGCCGCTGGAACACTCCTTCCAGGTTCTTCAGATGGTCGTCGAAAGTTTTCCCCACCACAATTATGTCGTCCAGGTATACCATGCACGTTGTCCAGGACAGACCCTTCAGAACCGTCTCCATCAGCCTCTCGAATGTCGCTGGGGCATTACATAAGCCGAACGGCATCACCGTGAATTGCCATAGACCCATACCAAGGGAAAACGCCGTTTTTTCTCGATCTTCGGGCGCTAGTTCCACTTGCCAATAACCACTCTTTAGATCCAAGGTTGAGAAGATCTTTGAACCGGCCAGGGTGTCCAGGGTGTCATCAATTCGTGGCAGAGGATAGCTGTCCTTTTTAGTGACGTTGTTGAGCAATCGATAGTCTACGCAGAATCGTGTGGATCCATCCTTCTTCTTCACAAGCACTACCGGTGACGCCCATGGGCTGCTGGATGGCTCAATCACATTGTCTTTTTCCATCTCGTGAATAATGCGTTCTGCTTCTTCACGCTTCGCCAATGGTAACTTCCTTGGAACTTGACGGATGGGTCTTTCTTCTCCTGTCTCTATCTTGTGTTTGACGATGTCGGTTCTTCCCTTAGGTCCATTTTCTACCTCGAACACATCTTGATAGCGACATATCAGGTCCTTCGCTTTTGTCTTTTGTTCTGGAGTCAATTCCTGGGCTGTTGACATGACCATTTCCAACAACTTCTTCGGGACCTTCCTCTCTTGCACATTTGCTTCTAGTTGGCGGGAGATCGAGGATACCATGGCACAGCTTCCCAAGACCGTACCTTTCTTGATGTTGACGGGGAAACAGTTCACATTCATTAGGCGGACTGGTATCTCCTTCCTCGCTGTCAACAACATTTTTCCAACGAGAACTCCTTTTCCAATCTTCTGATCGTCAGTGTTAGGTTCGACCATAATGACTTGCCCATCTTGGAAAGCGCCGTTCAGGTTTGCATCGACTATAACCTCGGTTCTGCTAGGCAACACGACATCTTCTGCGAGAACAACTCGAGCGGCCACGTCCTCTCGTTGATATAGAACCAACTCCTCGTTGTTAACCGCCATCACGCCACGCTTCAGATCCAATTGGAACCCATGAGCACACATGACGTCCATGCCCAGAATCGCTTCGTCCTCTATTTCTGCTACCAGCGCACGATGTTTGATGGGGGTCGATCCAATGGTAATGGTCACCTCTACTTCACCATGGACAGTCGCTGATGTTCCCGTTGCTGTCCTCAGTCTCCATTTAGTCGGCTCGGTGCGTTTTGATGACTTGATCACATCGGGCCTCAGGATAGTCTTCGTCGCACCCGTATCCAGTAGCATGGTGTGAGGGATGTCATCAATGGTCGCATCCACGAAGACACTGCTGGTTAATCGCCGCAGGGCTATTACTTTCGTGGCCTTTGTCTTTGGAGGCCTTTGAATACGCGTCGACGTTTGTCCATCTGCAGCGACCAGACTTAGTTTCCCCTGTGGCTTCCTTCGTGGAGAATCATGCTTGGCCTTGGGACACCGCCTGCGATCATGTCCCTCTTCCTGGCAATTCCAACACACCAGAGGATTCTTCTGCCTCAAGACTTGTTCTACAATGTGGCGAATATCCTCCGTGGTGGTATAATCCTTGGGCCGCTCCTCTGCAGCAGATCGCACCTTGACGCTGGCGGGTTCCTCTTCTTGGGAGTCCATGGCAGCTCGTACCTTAACATGTCCTCTCGAGACTCGATTCGCCGCCTCGTATTCCAAGGCGTAGGCCAATGCGTTCTTGGATGTCTTAGGGTGGGCCATTCTCAATGCCTGCTGGTTGTCCGGGTCACGGATTTCATCTACAAAGGTCTGCATCATCAAACATTGCAGGAATTCATCAGGCGCTGTAGGATATGCCAACCGGGCTAGGCGCGCTACATCAGCCTCGAATTCCTGAAGACTCTCTCCGGATTTCTGGTAACGGTTTCTCAGCTGCGCATGGTACACGTCGGTCAGATGCGCCTGGCCGTAACGCATCTCCAGCCGGTTCACCAGCTTGTTCAAGTCTTCTTGTTCCTCTAGCGGCATCATTTGTAGCACATCGATAGCGTCCCCCCTCAAGGCCACAATTAACGAAGTGGCTTTTTCACTGGCCGTCCATCCATTCGCTTTTGCTGCAGCTTCAAACTGTTTGAAGTAGTTAGGCCAAGAAGACTTTCCATCGAACGTCGGTGGTTTTATTTTCAATTTAGAAGTTTCCGCTGATCCTACCACAGTTTGGGCCTCATGATTTTCTGGTATTTCTGCTGGTGATGTATCCCCGAGCATTCGCAACCCTGCCATGATTTGCTCGAGATTCTTAACTTTGTTATCCTGCTGGAATAGTATTTCTTCTACATTTTCTTGCAGATTCCTTGTCTCTTCTGATATTTTCAACACTAGTTTATCTTCGAGCCCTTTTGATCGTTCTAAAAGTTTCTCGTCTAAGTCTCTAGATTGTTCCAGCAATTTAGTTTCCAGATTTGTCGATTGTTGTATTAATTTATTTTCAAGTTTCTCTTCTAAAATTTTCACGTTTTCTTCCGTGTTTCTAGAATGTTCCATTAATTCATCTAGATCGTCTTTCAAATTTCCGGATTGTTCGAGCAATTTAGTTTGCAATTCATCTTTGAAACTTCTGGATTTCTCCTTTAATTTATCTTCCAAATTTCCAGATTGTTCTTTTAATTTAGCTTCTAAATTTCCAGATTGTTCCTTTAATTTAGCTTCTAAATTTCCAGATTGTTCCTTTAATTTAATTTATTCCAGCAATTCATCTTTGAATATCTTACTTAAATCTGCAGGACCGCCCGAGATTTCAAAAACAAAGGTTTCCGGGTCCTCTACTGCTTCTAGTAGCGCTTGGTGAAGTCTTTGTTGCAAAATAGATTTCTTTCCGGAAATTTCCAATTCGCGCTCTTCTAATTCGGTTTTTAAGTCGTTCACTTTTAAGTCTTTTAACAGCACTTTCTTTGAAGCCATTGTTTCTTTTTTTCTTTCCAACACTGCACTTTGTTTAGATTTAATTCAATTTTAATTGTTTATTTATTTTCACGAACCTCGCACCTGACACCAATGTAACGATTTTTAAGGGTTCTATTATTTTTATTTTAAATCAAAACACGAAATAATTAATAATCTAATTTATTTAAAAGTAACACTAATTAACACTAACTTAACAATAATTTATTTATAAACTAATAAGTAATTTATATTAACAGCCGAGCGAAAATTTATAACGCGACTTCAATTCTGCACTGTCAACTCTGAATTTATTTCGAACTGTCTCTCGTTGGGCTGCGTGCATTTTTATATGCCGGGGTTGTTTCTCGCGAACATTCTCGCTCGCGACGGAAAGTCTCAGATCATCGCTGACGTGGAATACGAAGCGATCGGAGCTTCTCGTCTAAGACGCGTCGGTGTTGACGCATCAGACGGGCTGGGACCGCAATCGTCACAATACTATTAGTCTCGATTACGAGAAAAAAAAATTATTAATGCAGACCAGTAGAAGTGAGGCTCCCTATTAAATGAAATATACGTGACATATTGCAGTGCGATTGTTTAAAGCTTCGGCGCAAAAAAAGAAATGAGGCCACACCAAATTTCATGAGCGTTACACAGAGGAATGTTAAATCGGTTTACATTTTAAGTTAAATTAAATCATTGGTATTTTATGGAATGTTTTGTATTCAAATTTATAATAAAAGGGAGCTATTATGGGAAAGCAATAATATTAATACTGTGTATTAAACATAAAATAATATTGCAATATACCAATTCAAAAATTTATAAATCATAGGACGCCCTTGCCCGTTTGGAATGTCCCGACCTTTATTTATTAATTATTATTATTTTATTATTCACTAGAACAGATTCCAAACATGGGGGCGTAATGATTTTATTGAAAAATCCAATAAAAGCTAAATCTATGCAACAGATAAACAATTTGTCACTGGAGTTTCACATTGAAATGGCTGCAACCGATTTGTATAAATTAAAAACCATAATATTAGTGGTGTACAGATCCCCAACAGGAAATTTCGAAATATTTTTAAATACAATGAACACAGTTTTACAAATTATAAATGACATGGAAGAATATAGAAGAATATTTATTGCAGGCGACTTGTGCACAAATATTGATACACAAACAAGAAACTGTATCAGATCCCAAAAAAACCATTACCGTACGAGAAACAACAACACTTCTTACTTCAAACAACTGTTGCAGTTGCATAACTGGGAACCTTTAAAACAAAAAAATGCAATTCAATCAAGATACTTTCATGATAGTCTCATAATTCTATTTAACCAAGCGTTTCCCCTGAAAGAGAAAATAATTCATTCGAGTAAGAACAAACATGTTGTTAACTACATAACAGAAGATCTACGTCTTATGAATAACATTCTACATGCCCTCGGAGTAAGAGCAACTTGTACAAAAAAACAAGAAGATTACGATCAGTACAAACGGTCCAAAATCCAATTTTATGAACTATTGGAACGGGAGAAACGAATGTATTATGAAAATCGTATCATGCAAGCCGAAAATGTTCAAAAGGAAATGTGGGATGTGATCAATTGGGAGAATGGGAGAAAGAACAATAAAACTCAAAATGGTGATTTAACAGCTGAGAAGTTTCGTAAATTTTTTCACGAAATAGGCATAACTACTATAAAAGAGACTGCTTTTACCACTCAAGAAAAGAATGATCCCCAACATTATCTGAACAAAAATAACATAACCATCTCGCATTCTTTATACTTTTATCCAGTAAAGGAAAGTGAAACAAAAACTATAATTCAAAATCTTAAAAACAAATCTTCCGTTGACACATATGGTTTCTCCGTCAGTATTCTAAAGCAAATAACGGATGAAATATCCATACCACTAACATTAGTATTAAACAAATGTATCGCCGAAGGAGTTTTTCCCAATAAATGGAAAGTCGCTAGGGTAGTGCCTGTATACAAAAAAGGTCCAGATAATTAATGCAATAGTTACAGACCAATTTCAGTGCTGCCAGCTGTGTCAAAAGTCTATGAAACAGTAATAAAAAGCAGACTTATTGAATTTATGGAAATCAACAATTTGTTAAGTACGAACCAACATGCATACCGGAAGAACAGGTCGACCGTAACAGCAATGATCGACATACTCTCCCAAATAATAGAGGCATTAGGTACACGTAAAGAAGTGCAAGTTGCCTGTTGTGACTTATCAAAAGCATTTGACACGGTGAACCACCAGACACTGATAAATAAACTTCACTACTATGGAATTAGGGGTGTATCACTACAAATTTTGACATCGTATCTCCAGGGTCGTCCTCAAATAGTTGAATGGAAGAACGAAAAATCTTCCACCGACAGGATACTTCATGGCGTCCCGCAAGGATCCATCCTGGGGCCTGTACTATTTTTAATATATATATAAACGAACTTGTAAAAAGCGTAAACGCAGATATTGTTTGCTTATTCGCGGATGACACCACGTTCATAAACAAAAGTGAAAGTGAGGACAAATTAGAAGAAAAGATGCGTTGTACTTTGGAAAATGCAATTGTGTGGATGACTAGTAACTCATTATTATTAAATAAAAAAAAAACACAACAAATAAAATTTAGTGTAAAACCAACAACAGATAATCAGTGCGTAAAATTCCTCAAGTCAATTTAATTGGACACAACATATACAACAACTGTGTAAATCATTAACGTCTTCCGTGTACAGTATACGTCGTCTAAAACGAATCGCAACATATCAAGTAGCTCGCATGTCCTACTACGCAAACTTCTATAGCAGAGCCACCTATGGCATCATCTTCTGGGGTATATCCAGCCAAGCGACCAGAGTTTTCTTGCTGCAAAAGAAAGCGATTAGGGCCTTATGTGGACTAAGGCAAAATGAAAGCTGCAGAGAAGCATTTAAAATTGAAAAGATACTTACCATTCCAGGGATATACATAGGTACTTACATGTCTAAAATATGTTCACTCCAGACGTCATAACGGAGAAAATCATTTGTACAACACAAGACAACGAATGGCACTTCAGACTCCACTTCATCGACTGACACGCACTCAGCAAAGTATCGATTATTGGGGACCGAAACTGTATAATACATTGCCACTACATATAAAACAAAAAAATAGTAAGCAATTTAATATATACATTAAAGATTTTTTATTAAAAAACTCATTCTACTCTGTAGATGAATTTTTGTCAGCTACTAAAAGTACACACTTTATATAATTTTCGCCAATGATTGTATGTTATTCTTGTTATACCATATTGTCCATTGTTATATACACTTATATGTTACACTGTGATGACGACTACTATTATTGTAATATTACTTTTCTGTATACATATACTATAGTGAATTAATTGACGTTTATTGTAATCTTTATTACAAGTAAAGATTTGATTGATTGATTGATATTAATTATTACTTGTTTCTCCGTTGGCGCTACTTACCCAAAAATCGGAAGCAGATTTTATCCTGCTATGATAGGTCTGTTTGTTATCCTGAACTGGTGTACACCAATGAATACTTTTTCGCAAAATACGTTTTAATGCAACTTGAAAAGTTTGTGTGGTATGTCAGTATGGATTTGTATGAATCGTATTGACACATTATCAAAGAATTTAGGCTTCATTAAAGCATATTTCGTAAAAAAAGTGTACACTAGTGTACACCAGTGCAGGATAACAAACAGACCTGATGTTACATCTGGAACGCCATTTTCAATATGTCAAGTTCACCCGGATTGCAGCACGTACATACCACGCGATCATTTAAATTTATAATTAGAGTAGATTATGAATTTTGAATTAGATTGGCAACACTAACTGTTGACAGCTTAATTTCAGTTTGAATTGTCAAAGTGACGCTTCAAAATATATAATTAATTGCAGGGGACGAACACTTTAAATTAAAATGATTGAACTCGATGAGAATCCTTTAAACGTCAAAATATTTACGTAACCTCTAATCTATACAGCGAGACAATTGGCAAGGTGCACAACCGTATAAAAAAAATCCCGCCTACTTTAATTATAAATTTAAATGAACGCGTGGTACTATCGATATCAAAAGAAACTAGGAAAACTTTTAAATCCAGTAGCCATGCATTTTCATTATTTTATTATATTGAATCTCACTTTGTTGTCAGTCAGTACCTATTATTTTTGTTAATGCTGAAATTCTGTGCAATTTGTCTAACTGTGACACCCTTTCTATGCAAGCAGCTATTCTAGCTTTTAAAACAATAATAATTTACTGTAGGTATGGTTGACAATGAGTGACCATTTCAAATAATTTTATTTTTATGGTCGGTAGCAGTTTTACACAGCTTAAAAAATCTTGTCCTAGTTTTTTTATGATAGCAGTTGTATTTCTTTGCTCAATTATAAGCTTTGTTCCTACACAGTTTCGAATTATGTAGTTTGAAACTGTCAAATATATTTTTCGTGTAGTTGACAGAAAAGTGACACAATGATTAATCATAAATCGTAAAGAAAAGTGAGACTTGTCTTGTTAGCAACACTTTTCTTCACGTTTCCGTTAGCAACACTTTTTTCATTCATTTTGACGTATCAGAGGTCGAAGATTGATTGATTGATGTCACAGATTGATGTTTTGTTACTATATATGTCAACAAATGCTTGACATACCTTGATGTATTATTATTATTCATCGACGCTCTCATAATTTTAGCGTTATTTTCGTCAAGTACACGAAAAAATAGCATGATCTACACGTTAGAAAAGTGAATTTCCATGTTCGTGTAAATTTGGTCCACTCGTGAGCTGACGCTCACTCGTGAATTCAAACATTTACACTCACTGGAAAACTGTTACTTTTCTAAACTCGTAAATCAATATACTATTGCCCATCGAATTAATGACCGCTTTCAAGAAATGCGTTAAATGTCAAATTTTGATCGGAGCATGCCTCTAAGTTTCGGACTAGTCACAAGCTGTTGTAGCGTTGTAGGAACAGCCTTGTAATTTTTTCTTAGGTTATTTATGGTGTTTCTTGTTTGGTTAACTAGTGAAGAACGACCAACTGTTAAACATTTTTGAAAGTGCTGATGAAATTTTTTTGAAGATATTTGGTTAATATCTACAAAAAAAATCGACGATCTGGCGAGGTAATTTTGTATGTATTCGATTATTGATTAAATAGTTGAATAACATTAATAATAATTAATCAGTAATATTAGTATAAAATAATTAAAATTCAATAAATAAAAAATAAGAACAAAAGCAGCATATACAGTGATAGTCTAAAGTTTCTTCCCCCCTGGTAATTGTGGTAGAAAGTATCTACAAAAGCCAAATCAATGTACATGAACTTCAAAATTTTAAATGGCAACATGGCAAGGTTTGTTGAGTGGCATATCATTTTAAAGGAACTTTTTAATTCTACATCCACGTTGCCAGTTTTTAACAAACTTCATTAATTTTTGAGTTAATGACAAAAAATACGTGCAAGTCTAAAGTTGTTTCACCTCCCTATTATAGTCGTCCAAGTTTTCTTTCGGTTTTATGATCTTGCTATAAAAAAACAACTTCAAAGAGACCGGCCTGCGGTCGCCTTTCTGTGGCTTTTTTTTGGCAGGGCAATAAAACCGCTACCAAACTGGGACGACTTTAGGGCCGCCACATATTGAACCCAGCCCAGGCACATCACACGCACAGCCCAGATCTAGCCCAAGCACACGATATTTGAAAGGTAGCGCATATTGAACACAGCCCAGACCCAAACTAGTTCCATGTTCCAAAATAACTACAAGCGAGCAACAAAAACTTCTCGATTTAAGAATCTAAATCTTAGAACGAAGAAAGAAAGATTTAGGTATTTTACTACATTTAATCAACAGAAAAAGAAAGAAAAGTAACACAACTGCATATTTACGAAAAAGACAGAGTCATGGAGAGTTTCAAATACCTATGTAGTGAAATTCCAGATAGCGTATTTAACAATTTCAATTATGTAGTTTTTCCATTTCCATTTTCTAAAAAATCAAGTTCCATACAACATAAAAAAAATCCACGACCCACGAAACTGTGTTTGACTCATAACTCCATCCACACGAAACCACGTTGGCCCTGTAATGGGTTTAATATGCGTCACTCCATCTTAAACCGTGTAATACAGAATATGAGAATAACCCACGCGTGGGCTGTGCGTGTGATATGCCTGGGGTGGGTTCAATATGCGGCGGCCCTTAACCACAGATTACCCAGATGCTAAGGCTAGGCATTCCCGCCGGATTAAAATTTCTTTGCGCATGTACCGTGTCGCTATTGTTTTGATGGTTTATCGGTTTATCTATCAACCTATAAACATCATTTGTTAGGTTATGATAAAATAAAATAATTTTAGAGAGCTGTTTATGTAAAATGCCTTATAGAGGAGAAACAGTTTGAATATATCGGCCATGCCCTTCGAAACAAGTGATAAAAATATGTCGATGTTTAGAATCCCTGGGGACTCTAAAAGGTAAATAAAGTCTTATTTATTACAAGGTTTCTGTTTCTCATTGAAAGAGCCATATGATATTATATTATAGGCACACAATTTGCACAAATTAGCCAGTGGGAACAACTTGGAGCAGCTGCGGAGTAGCTCCGAGCAGCTCATATGTGCAAGTGGAAAGCAGCTTATATACAATAATGACATAAGCACCAATTTAACATACTCTCAAAGGATTTCAGTAAAAGTAAATGTAACAATTTTGACTTGTAGAGCTCAGCAATGGTTAAAGCATACTGGCCACAATGATTAACTTTTTAAAACAAGTGAAGAACTGAACAAGAATTATAAATTCTGTGAGACACATTTTGAACAGAAATGGTTTACTTCTCAACCAAAAGATGATAGGAAACGTTTATTAAATGAAGCTGTTCCTACATTATTTACACAATATGATACCGAACAAATAGTACCCTCCTTATCATACAACTCGCCATGAAAAGAGAAGTTGCGACATCAGGTGAAGAATCTCAAACGCAAATGGACGTCAAAGAAACAAGAACCAAATGATGAGAGTGCATTTATATATACATAATTTTTTAAACTTTAAAAACTTTAAAAGAGTATTAATTACCGCCCTCTTGACTGCAGCCTTGTTGAAGAATTTAATTTTCCATAATTTTTTATATAGTTAGTTTAAAAAAAATGTAATATGCAAGTGAAGTTCACTGCCCAAAGGAGATACAGAAAAATTAACATTTTGTCACATATAAATTGTATAAATCTTTTCTTTGTTTCTCGTTTTTGTAATATGATATGAAATAAAACGTACATGTATAGGTTGAATTTATTATTTTATTATTATTCTTTTGTTTTGTTTTGTCGGCATTGAGAATTAATTTATTTCTAAAGCAGTAAAAGGAGTAATAATTGTCAACAACTACTTACAAAACTTTAGGTTGCTGAAAGTTATTGTAAATGATTTTATAATAATTAAAGCAAGTTCTTGTCCGATGAAAATTGTATCACAAATTCTTTGAAACGGACCAACATGGAAAATTAATAAATACTTTCTTTAATAAATTGAGGCAGTCGTCATCATACACGTGGTTTTTAATTTCGCGCCTTATAATAATAATAAATTTATTTATTTCCTATTTGATGCAAGAGCATAGGTAAATTAAATTTGACTTTACCTATAATCTATAGACCACTTGAAGCAGTATGTAGAAATCGAATAATGCAACACGCCGTAGATTTCAAATTTCGCACCTTATGAACCACCTAAACAATGGCCGAAGGTCACGGAATTTTGCCATGCCGACATCAAAGGCACCGCCTCGAGCCTTCGTATCTGGGTAATCTGTGCTTTAACTGTGAAACAAAATAAGAGAAGAGGTTGAACAAAAACCAAATCAAAGTTTATAAAAAGTCCTAAATCCAGAGATATAATTACATTCGAAGATGTACTAGATGGCGCTGTGCGCGCTATGAATTTCGGAATTTTTAATAGCAAGGTTGTAACGGTCCGTCATAGAAGGTGCGTTTGACAAAACCACCTTCAACAGTGTCGAACACGCACTACGTGAACATGAAGTAAACCACATTCTTAGAGAATGGATTCTACAGCTCTTGAAACATAGAGCTGTACACATTACTGTTGGAAACGTATCCCTCAGGGGAACGGTAAGCAGAGGCTGTCCTCAGGGTGGCGTCTTATCACCCCTACTATGGAACATAGTAGTGGACAGCCTCCTCCGTCAACTTCGACACAGTAGGATATGCAGATGATATAACTATCCTGCTTAATGGGAAATATGAACAAGTGCTGTGCAACCTAATGCAAACAGCACTCAAATTGACTGAAAACTGGTGCGCAGAACACTCTTTGACAATTAATCCCTCAAAGACGGAAATGATTCTGTTCACAAAAAAGAGAAAAGTCGTTATCCGTAGAGTTCCCAAACTTTTCCAAACGGAACTAACCTTTTCCCAGATGAAGTCAAATATCTGGGAGTCATTTTTGACCGGAAACTGAACTGGGGTAAACATGTTAATGTAAAAGTGGCTATGGCTGTACACTGCCGTTAAGAGGCCCATGCTCTGCTACGGAGCGTTGGTCTGGTAGCCCAGAACCAGACTATCGACAACAGCATCGGAGCTTTCGCACGTACAAAGACTTGCATGTCTGAATGCTACCGGCGCGTTGAAATCCACCCCTACCGCCGCCTTAAAGGCCATCCTTGGTCTCCCTCCACTGGATATATATGTGGAGGAGATGGCACTGGGATCAGCCCTGAGGCTGCGGGCAAAAAAGGTGTGGAATAATAATAACAAAAGTATTGGAGGTAGGCACCACCTCATTCTGGAGGAGGCTCTACAAGAGACTCCTCTTTTTGGGGCGACAGTTGACTCCCTCCCACCTACATATATATTTAGGAAGCACTTCAGCGTTCTCTTGAAAACTGACGATGCACCCAAACCCGACATATCCATCTTCACTGAACCTTAAAAGGAACAGGCGCAGGAATTTTCTCCGATGACCTAGACCTTCATATAAGCATAGCACTCGGCCAACTGACAACTGTTTTTCAAGCAGAACTAGTTGCCATCACAGAAGGTGCAAGAGCAATTCTGAATCGAGACATTCAGAACAAAATCATTAGAATAGCTAGCGACAGTAAAGCGGCATTATTGGCTCTAAACAGCAACAAAATATCCTTAGGGATAACATTCCAATGCCACAGCACATTAGAACAAGTGGCAAAACATAACACCCTGCAACTCACTTGGGTTAAAGGACACTCTGGAACATTTGGCAATGAGCAGGCAGATGAACTAGCTAGACAGGGAGCCGGGCAACCCTTTTGGGGCCCCGAACCGGCCATAACGCCGTCATCAAGTCTGTTCAATGCCTTACTGAAACAGAGATCTCAGAATCGACATACCGATAGAAGGCAAAGCTAAACAAGTGTCGCCAAGCGAAAGAGGCTATAACGGCCCCATCGCTTAAACTGACACGATTCTGTATGCAACTACCCAGGAAAAGACTACGTTTATTCGTAGGAATACTCTCGGGCCACTGCAAATTGAACAAGCATATGCATCGCATAGGACTAATAGACAGCCCAATTTGTAGAGGTTGTAATCTAGAGGAAGAAACGGTTGAACATATCCTCTGTGATTGCCCAGCACTTGCCTCAATCAGAGGTTCCATGTTAGGGGATTTCTGGCCTGACATGGCTGGAGTTCGCAGTGCCCCTCCGTCAGATTTATTATATGAAAAGAATTTCAATTTTATAACGAATGACATTTTCAGTTTTCAGTTCCTAGCATTTGTTTTTAAATTTATAACATTATAACTTATAAGCAGGGAGTCTAAATCTAAATCAGTTTTTTATGCGCGTTAGTCGACCAAGCGGAGACAGTATATCTTTTCCGCGAGCTTCAATGCAGTAACGCATTGTTCGGCTTCGTGCACTCGCAGCGTCGCGTCGTCGAGCTCGCCCACTGTTATCTAAGCGTCGATTACACGAAGCTAGTTTATTGGCTGCTAGTTAGATAGTTTACTAGCGGATAGTAAAAAAGCTACGTGTAATTGTAGTAGCTAGTAAACTATCTGAAAAATTTACTCGCTGAAAACGGAGCGTGAAAAGTTGAACACCCGTCAACTTTACTGGCTACTAGCTGGCGAATTTACACGCTGGCTAGTGAAATCACCACGTGTAAAGACAAAAGCTAACCATAAGAAGCTAGTTCGGTGTAGGTTGGTCATGAAAAATGCAGGCTGAGGTAATTCGTGCATATCGCACATCCAGTTCAATAGGAACACAAGTGCAAATTTTATCGATTTTGAGTTATGGCCGTATTGCACTTTCGTTGTAAGTCCTCTATGTAATGTGCTAACGCCACATGTTGTATCTCAGACAACCAGTTTTTAAAGTCACATAATATTGTATTGTACTGTAAGAATATTTTGAGTAATATAGCCGCATCATACAGATGTGGCATTATTGCGTTTAAAGAAATTAAACTTGAAATGCTATAAGGCCTTTTATGTAATATATGACGCTATGGCATTTGAGAATTTCAGGTTAATAATGCGTCATAGTAAAATTGCGGCCATTATAGCTTTCCACGCAAACGCATGAGGAACAACTCCAGTTGCTCGGTTAATTTGAAAATTTTTGCGTAAAAGTAATGTTGTCCAGGACAAGGCTAATTGTTGCAATGGCACTAAATCTTGCCGAAGAAGTGGTGAGTTTTAAAGCATTGAGGTCACAATTTTGATTTACAAAAAGCGTGGCTCCTGTTCTAGCAGAATAAACTTATTGATACTCCACCTTCTTGTTCTGAAAGCTCATGTCTACAAACATTAGAGCCTTTGATTGCTATTGAAAATACATCACAAGTAAGAGCAGGACCGCTTTATAATTGGTTAATTTGCAGTGATATTTAATTTTTCAATTATAGGAAACTCGAACAAGTTATTTCGTAAAAAATATCAAGAATGATCCTCTTCAAGAAGAAGAAATAAATATGGAGGTAATATAAAAATCAGTGACATTCTTTATTTGCCTCGCATAAATAAAAATATTGTGTTTTATACGTTTTATGCAATTAAGTATTTTTTTCCACTACTAGTCCTATAGCCTGTCATTTTGACATGTGTTAGGTTGCTGTGAAAAACAATTTCTCGACCTGAGGTAAATAATTTTATTATTTACCGGTAAATAATGAACATCAATGTTAGGTTACAACTGTACGCTTTCAAGTACAAATCTTTTGATTTTTCAGGCGATAGATTGTTTGCCACTTGTCCGGCAATTTCCCGCATTTCAGGCGGCGTACAATTTAAATCGCCGTACATCGTTTACCGTACTTACTTTATTTAATTGACGATTTGGCAAAAAGATCGACGTAATAGGTGCTTTCCTTTTGCCACAAATCTCACCTCAGATCAGATAAACGTCATTTCCGCTAGCATGAACAAGTGGGTTTGAATTGAGATTTCGACCTCCCACCTGGCCGCTCGAGTATTCCCATTGGTTGCTAGATTGAAATATCCGTTCAAACTTACTTGTTCGTGTTAACGGAAATGACGTTTAAGTGATCTGAGGTGATATTTGTGGCAAAAGGAACGCAGCTATTGTTTGTGACAAATTAAAAAATTTAAATCAACTGTCATAACGGTAATACAGAAAACTGTAAACCTTTCGTAATTTGAAAAAAATATTTGTTCAAATTAAAATTATCATTTGCACTAGTAGTGGAAAAAATAGTATATACACCACGGTAGAGAAGTCTTATAACCCTCGGTCCTTTACATCCCTCGGCCCACGGAGCGTGAAAAGTTGAACACCCGTCAACTTTACTGGCTACTAGCTGGCGAATTTACATGCTTGTTAGTGAACTCGCCACGTGTAAAGGCAAAAGCTAGCCACAAGAAGCTAGTTCGGTGTAGGTTGGTCATGAAAAATGTCGGCTGAGGAAATTCGCGTATAGGCGGGTAGCAAACGTAAGGTTATTGTATTTCGAAGGTACCGCCATTCATTTCCGCGGCTTCGTCCCCCAAATTAAAAAGGAAGCGATGAAACGCTAAAGAAGAAAAAGGATAGATACATAACAAATTACCGTTGCTAAGGAGTTTATGAATGAATTTGATTAACCCCAAATTAAAAGAGATAGAAAGTTGGCGCTACCTTCTCGATACAGTAACCTTAAGCAAACGGCGTCACGAGCTCCACTAGCTGTAAGTTTATATAGGAAAAGGAAAGGGAAAACGGTCGTATCAGGGTTGGCAACACTGCTGTCAGCTGACTGTCAGTACTATCACTGGAGTTACGAGCACGTTACGAGGACGATCTTTACCTTCCATACTTTAAAACAAATCGAGAAAATACTAGCAAACACATTCAAATCTTCTTCGAAGTGATATATGTAAATGGATATAACGGTTTCATATCGCGTCCTACAATTTATGTCGCAACCTCCACAAGGCGGCGCCACCAGGTAGCTTGCTAGGGGCCTATACGTCGCTTTTATTAGTGCATTGCTACAAGAAGAAATAAGAAACGTAGAAGCAGAAAATAAACGAAATTTATCAAAATCGCTTTGTTTTAAATTTTTATTTCAATAATCTTTATGTTTGAATTGGCTTCCGGTTGGAACCGCGTCACGTTGACTTCTACTGCCGACGTTTCGTTCTTCATTGCAGAAGAACTTCTTCAGGGCTGCTGCTGCTGGTGGTGTTGCTGCTGCTTCTGGTTATGAAAAATACTGTCAAAAATTGGATCTCCTTAGTATATGGAGAATTTTATTTGTAATGCGTGGCAATACTGACAACCCTTCGTTCTGCTTCGTTTTAAACAAAAATCACGTTAGGTCTGTTCCAGCAAGAGTTCGTAATTAGTTCGGAACCGTTAAAAACAGTTGCCCACCGAAGTAATGACCGATTTTAACAGCGCCGTCAAATGTACAATTTTGATGACTGCATGGTTTTGACGGTTTCGAACTAGTTACGAACTCTTGCTGGAACAGACCTATTGACAAGTTATTAATTTTTCTTATCCAGCTTCATTGTGAGTACTCTGTTAAATAACAAATAAATAAAGAATTATTTTGTAAAATCTATCAAATATTTTCAATTAAAAATTGACTAAAATTTCCCCAAAACAGTTTCACAATGAGCTTCATTGTGAAACTGTTTTTGGTGTCACAATGAATTAATTAATTGTGAACGCAAAGTAGAAAAAATATATTATTACATCGTTGAAGATTTTTTTATCAGTAATTAATTATTTTTTTATTCTAACATGCAATCACAGATCGAACCTATCACTGAAATAGCATGTGCTCGTGCAGTGTCGTGTACCATCGCCACACGTGATTACGACGAGAAGACGATAGACATCATTCTCGTTGATTGCCACGGTCCGCCGTATATAATGGCGTAGGTTTGCAAAGTGCGTTTGTTTATAAATACAGTGTGTCCCAAAAAGTTTTATACAAATGGAGAAAAAGTTTATCTTACATTTCACAAAAAAAACTATTCTTTATAAAAAGCTCTGCATGACTTGTAGATCCATAATCAGATACAAAATTTTTAAGAAATTGGCTGGAATACAGGGAAAATAAAAAATAATGATTTGGACGGAGAGCAAAATACGTTCAAACTGTAGTGGAGAGCAAAATGTTCATTGAAATTGTGATTAAATAGCAAAAAATTATGCACACTTGTAGATTATTGATATTCCCAGACAAAAATTGATAAAGAAGGTTATCAATGTTTTATAAAAATAAATTATCTAACAATTGCTGAAGTGTTTATTTTTTCATTTTTATCTGGGAATATCAATAATATCAATAATCTACAAGTGTGCATAATTTTTTGCTATTTAATCACAATTTCATTGAACATTTTTCTCTCCACTACAGTTTGAACGTATTTTGCTCTCCGTCCAAATCATTATTTTTTATTTTCCCTGTATTCCAGCCAATTTTTTAAAAATTTTGTATCTGATTATGGATCTACAAGTCATGCAGAGCTTTTTATAAAGAATAGTTTTTTTTGTGAAATGTAAGATAAACTTTTTCTCCATTTGTATAAAACTTTTTGGGACACACTGTATATTTGATACAAGGTGTTGCAACATGTGAAGCCTTTTTTACACTTGTGTGGTTGCGACACGAGTCGTAGGCCCAAACTCCACACTCGTGTAAAAAACGTAGCTTCACACAGTTACACAATATTTTGTATCCCATTTTCGTCATGTTCAACGTCTTGTCATCAACGTTACAAACGATGTTATTATTCGACGTCAATATAACGTTTCAGAATGACGTCTTCAGACTGTGACATTAGGCCGTCTATTTAACGTCAAAATGGCCGTCAAATTTACGCTAAAATGATTCCTAAATGACTGAAAAATGACGTGAAATTAATGACACTCTGCAGCCTGGGCTCTCTGCTTATAAGACAGCAATCATCGTATTACTCTGCTATTATAACTGAAAAGCTATTAACTAAAAAATATTACCGTTTCAAAGTGTACGTGTCAAGTTTTGCAATAAAAAGTTTTAAGGTCAGGAATTAGAGAGACATATTGAATATTTTTTGTAAATTAGTTTTAATAATCTCCTTAGATTTCGTTTTTATTATTATTTTTTACTATTGTAAAAGCAAATGCTAGAAAATAAAAATTTATAAGTTCTGTTCCAACCGCGTTTTCTGACCGTTCAAGAAACCGTCATAATCAAAATCAGTTGCCCACCGAAATAATGATCGATGATGACAACTTTGTCGAGTGTAAAACTATGATGAGTGCATGCTTGTGACGGTTTCGAAACGGTCCCAAAGCGTACTTGGAACAGACCTATAATGTCATTGGTTGTAAAAATTTCCAAATAATATGTCACTTAAACCACACTGCTACTTAAAAATTCATAGCGCGCACAGCGCCATCTAGTATCTGTATGTAATTTTAAACTTTGTGGGTT
Organism: Dorcus parallelipipedus; assembly: GCA_958336345.1. Classification (NCBI taxonomy): domain Eukaryota; kingdom Metazoa; phylum Arthropoda; class Insecta; order Coleoptera; family Lucanidae; genus Dorcus; species Dorcus parallelipipedus. Next base: position 35,890,290 of record OY284475.1, read on the forward strand.
AGTAGTTGTTTTTCGCTGTTTAGGATTGAATTGTAAGGTACTAAGGGTGCGTTTAATTTGCGCGCTCACATGCTTTAAGCGCTCATAAGCATTGCTTAAATCGTTCCATTTGGCTTTGCAAACGCTCACAAAGCGCCGGCTGACGAAATAGTAACGTCATTATGACGTCATAGTCTTCGCTCACAATCGCTTATTCCATCGAGGTAGAGCAGCAAAAGCGTAAGCGCTTATGTTCCAAATGGAACGCGTGAGATGCGTATAAGGAGATCAGCTAATCATAATCAGGTTATAAACAAACATTACACTTTAGAAATAGCTACAGCTGTGATTGAATCAATTTCACTATTGAAGTTATATTTTTGAGGTTATGAATTCGTTGTGCAAACAAACGTCAAGAGAAACACCTTTGCGTATAACGGCTTAAGCGATTAAACCCCAAAGGAAACAACAGAAAACAGCGCTTGTAAGCGTGAGCACTCAAAGCGTGTGAGCGCGCAAACGAAACGCCCCAGGCTGCAGAGTGTCGTTAATTTCACGTCATTTCTCAGTCATTTAGGAGTCATTTTAGCGTAAATCTGACGGCCATTTTGACGTTAAATAGACGGCCTAATGTCACAGTCTGAAGACGTCATTCTGAAACGTTTTATTGACGTCGAATAATAACGTCGTTTGTACCGTTTCTACATGATGAAAATGGGATACAAAATATTGTGTAACAACTGTGTGAAGCTACGTTTTTTACACGAGTGTGGAGTTTGGGCCTACGGCTCGTGTCGCGACCACACAAGTGTAAAAAAGGCTTTACATGTTGCAACACCTTGTATCAAATATACAGTCGCACCTCTATAACTCGAACCTCCACAACTCGAAACTCTCTATAAGTCGCAGATTACTGATGTCCTTGCACATCGTGCATAACTGAAATCTCTTTCTTTAACTCGAAATTTCTATAAGTCCAAGTAATTTTCTGGTCCCTTGAGATTCGAGTTATGGAGGTTCCACTGTATTTATAAACAAACGCACTCTGCACACCTACGCCATTATATACGTTGGACCATGACAGACAACGAGAATGATGTCGTCTGTCGTCTTCTCGTCGTAATCACGTATGGCGATGGTACACGACACTGTACCAGGACATGCTATTTCAGCGATAAGTTCGATCTGTGATTGCATGTTAGAATAAAAAAATAATTAATTACTGATAAAAGTATCTTCAACGATATAATAATATATTAAAAATAATTGATTATATAAAATGCACTAAAAATAATTTTTCGTCCCAAAATGGTCAAATTCTCACGATATAACGACGTCTATTATCAGTTCTATAAAATGTCGTTTAAAATTATCCAAAATATGACGTCCTTTGTTGGTGACATGACGTCGCCGACATCCCGGGACCAAAAAATTACGTGAATGTAACGACACTTTGCTGCTTGGGGCACCCTATATCAACATACTTCGTATAGAGGTAACGCATTTAGTGATTTTTTTATATCTATCCTTGTCGCACATTCCTCTCATCTAGGGATAAAAAACAGTTGGAAATATTATTTGAAGTGACGTTTGTTAAAGTTACTGTCAGTGGTTAAGAAAATTGAGCTTAAATATCACATCCCAAACTTTGCATGACATTTAATGATTCCGCCCTTTTCGTAAAAGAAACATTCTGCATTTCTCAAAATAACAACTTTTTGATTGGTAAATAACTAACTAGACATAACCTAACACACTTTTAAATTGAAACCAGTGACATTGCGGTAAACAGAATTCCCTGAAACTGTTGTCTTCCTTATTGCACTTGCGACAATTATATTTGTTATCTTTTTTTCTCAATCCTCTCACGAGAGGAATGGGATTGCGTTACCTGTACAGAGTGTTGATTTAGTACCTTATTGAATTGTGGTAAGAGAGTGGTGTACTGGTCCGCGCGAATTCAAAAATGACAACTTAGGAGAAAAATGAACCATTGGTTTTTCGTACTCGTATGTTATTCACAACATTGTGCTGTTCGAATAATTTTGAATTTATTAAATCGTAAAGAAAATTTTTTTTTATATAGTAAATGGACAGAATTTACATTATATTCCATTAGTCCTAATTCATCAAAGCAGGCTATTGTGGTGCCTATTCCTAAAGTTTCACAAGCTACTAATTTTAGTCACTACAGACCAGTGAGAATATTACTGACACTTTAAAATTCTAGAAAAAATTGACGAGCTTCTTGGAAAAACCTCACATGTCCATTTTTGCCGAAATCGTCATTTCACTGCCATCTTCGCTTATAACTGTAGAGCTATCAATTCCTATACTGAGATTCTGTAAACATCTCATAAGAGCCGGAATATAACTTAACAAATTCTGTGGGTTTCTGTAAAAACCTCACATGTCCGCTCGAATTCTAGCAAAAACATCATACATGTCCAGGACATGTGAGATTTTTACAGAAACCCACAGATTTTGCTAAGTTATATTCCAGCTCGGTTATAAGTGAAGATGGCAGTGAAATGGTGATTTCGGCAAAAATGGACATGTGAAGTTTTTCCAAGAAGCTCGTTAATTATATGATGATTGTAATAAAATGGATATTTTGTCAGTTTGTCAAGCTGGATTTAGGCAGTCACATATTTGTGCTATTGCCTTGCTTGATGTTACTGACAATATACTGGCGGCTGCCGATAAGAGTCTGGACAGTGTTCTTGTACTTTTAAGCTACAGTAAAGCATTTGACACGTTAAATCATGATGTTTTGCTTGCAATATTGCATTTTATTGGGCTGTCGGATTCTTATATTTCATTTTTTAAAAGTTATTTAACTAATCGAGCGCAAAAGACATGTGTTGCTCCTCGGATGTCCTTGTCCTCTGTTATATCTCGCGGTGTACCCAAGGGTTCTATTTTAGCACCATTACTTTATGCTATATGTTCCATCGAAATCAGAAAAACCGACTACACTCAAAATTTTAGCCAATTGAAGCGTGCTTTAAAATGAACTTCTGTCATTTTGACATTAATATTATTTTGACAAATCAAATAAAAATACCCTAATTAAAAGCAATTCAGAAAGCAATAATTCGAACGCGATTGCAAGACAAAATCAGTATTCGAGCAATTGCAACTGAATTTGCTGTTAGTATTAGTAATCATAGAGACTATTTATTTCTTTGGAATCGAATGAGATCGATGAGATTTTATAGGTTTACATGACAAATCGTGTCAAACCTAATGTTACACAACTAAATTTTTTAAAAATGGAAGTGTCGATTTCACTTCGCATGTAGTCGATTTTTATGATCACGATCGTATATTCTTGTAATTTTGAAAATTACATTCATAACTGTAATCTGTAAATATCATATTGCGATGTTTTTGCGAGTTAAATGAAATTTGTTTGTTAAATTTTTGGATTAGAATTTAATTAGCCCAAATGACAGTCACGCATAAAATTTAACATAAGACTCTTTTCGTTATTAAATTGTTTATTGATATAATATCTCAGGGTACCAAATTGTATTGCAAAACAAATTTGTTTGAACTGGGTTCTGAAATGTATTTGTCCTAATGGTGGTGATTTTAAAATGTCGGTTATTTTAGTCACGCTACGTGAAGTGTATGTAGGTAAATAAAAATCGATTTTAAAGATTGACATATAAATTATTTATTGATAATAAATTTGTTGTTTATTTATATTTACAAATACGCATAAATACACAAGTGAAATTGGTTCAAAGTAATTGTTAGTACATTTAGAGGACTAGTGTAAATGCACATCAATTTATGTTTGACATTAATTGAGTTTTTGATTTGTCATTGACTTCGTTTCGTTATGGTTACATGGGAATTTTAATCAAAATTTCTAATTAAAAATATGATTATAGTCTCCTTTATCAAGAGTGCCCTATGTTTTAAATGTGCTTATTATACCTGTTGGTAAGTATTTACAAATTATTTTGAACAAGCATTTTTAATTAACCATATTAATAAATGGAATATTCTTACATGTTCTGGTCACTACCTTCGATTACAAATATTGCTCTGAAGGAATTCAAAATTGATTACAAACTTAATTGTTAATACTAGACTGTTCAATGCTAAGTGCAGAGTATGAATGTTCAGTGCTCAAGGCCTAGGTTGAATTGATGTTCTACTGCTCAGGGCTTAGGCTGAATTAATGAATTACCCAGAAATCTCCCTTTTGTTTTTTAAGGTACAAAAAACTCTATAACCTTAAATATAAGAAAAATTAAAATCTTTAAATTGTAAACAAATCAAAATTCTCGTACACAAATAATAACTATCTTGTTTTGTATATTGTAAATATGAAGTTACATCTTGAAGAGGCCCAGTCGAACTACATCTAACTTCGAAAGACGGATTCTGTCATGGTTCTTGAGTTTTACAAGAATACGTCTTCCTTCGTTCTTCTTGTAGAAGTAGGCTCGAGGTTTGCTTCGGATTTCCTCTTCTAGCGTGTTGGATGAACTTGCCACGCCTGGATAATCTTGAAACGTCTTAGATAATCTTGAAACGTCTTCCACGATGACATGATCGGCTCGTCCAGGAGTTTCGACTGACAGCACTTCATCCTTGGATGTCTTGGAACTCGACTCATGTTGTGTGAGATTGCGCAAATGTACTTGTGCGCACAAATTTGCCCAAGGAAGTCGTTGCAGAAAACGTAATGGTGCGTTTTCACGCTCAAATAATTTGCGCAAATGTGCTTGTGCACACAAATTTGCCCAAGGAAGTCGTTGCATGAAAACGTAATTTTTTTGCTTGCGCAAGCTAAAAAATTTTGCTTGTGTCAAATCTGCCTGGTCAGATAATTTCCTTGCGGTTGCCGCAAATGTTTGAACGTGTAAACAACACTCCAACTTAACGCGTGCGTAGTGGGTAGATAATATAGTAAACAGTGAATTATTTTTTCGAAATTCACGTGACCGCTGTATTTATATCAGTTATTTTGTGTGTTTTGTGTAAATAATGTCGCAGAAAGAAAAAGAATTTTGATGATTTAAAATCGTAAAAAATCATAGCTCGGAAATGTTCTCTAGTCAAATTCATTTTTGGGTGAGCACAAAATTATGGTATGTAATTAAAAGACTATTAGAGCAAATCGAACAAACTAAACGATAATCACCTCGCAAAACATTAAAAAGCGGCTGTCAAATAAAAATTAGTTTTATTTGTTTTTAGAAACATGGCATTTTCGATATTTTTAGCCCCTTGCCCCCGTAAGGGCAGTCTAAAGGGTGTCTAAAGTGCAGGATTACCGAAAAATTTGTGCAAATATAGTTGAGCGTGAAAATGGATTATCAATATTTCATTGAATCAGTGTGCATAAGCACATTTGCGCAAATTGTTTGAGCGTGAAAACGGACCTTTATGGTGCGTTTTCACACTCAAAAAATTTGCGCAAATGTGCTTGTGCACACAAATTTGCCCAAGGAAGTTGTTGCATGAAAACGTAATTTTTTTGCTTGCGCAAGCTAAGAAATTTTGCTTGTGTAAAATCTGCCTGGTCAGATAATTTCCTTGCGGTTGCCGCAAATGTTTGAACGTGTAAACAACACTCCAACTTAATGCGTGCATAGTGGGTAGATAATATCTTTGTTCCTACACAGTTCTAAATCAGTTCGGAACTGTACTGCTCATGCGCTCTTGTTACAGGTCATGCGCTCTTACTAAAAATGCTGTGTATTTAACAAGAGCGCATGAGCAGTACACTTCCGAACTGATTTAGAACTGTGTAGGAACAAAGCTAATAGTAAACGGTAGAGTAAAGGTAAATTATTTTTCCGATACTCACGTGACCGCTATACTTATATCAGTTATTTTGAGTGTTTTGTGTAAATAAAGTCGCAGAAAGAAAAAGATGAATTATGATGATTTAAAATCGTAAATAATCATAGCCCGGAAATGTTCTCTAGGCAAATTCATTTTTGGGTGAACACAAAATCTTTAAATAATGATAATTAAAATACTATTAGAGCAAATCGAAGAAACTAAACGACAATCAACTCGCAAAACATTGTGGCATTGTGACAGTAGCTGTCAAATAAAAATTAGTTTTATTTGTTTTTAGAAACATGGCATTCTAGACATTTTCAGTGTTTCCTCGTCATGTGCACCACAATATGCGCAACGGGCTGCGCGTTTATAAGTGTCTAATGTGCAGGATTACCTATAAATTTGTGCAAATATAATTGAGCGTGAAAATGGATTATCAGTTTTTCACTGAATCAAATTTACATGCGCAAATTTGTGTGCACAAGCTTATTTGCGCAAATTGCTTGAGCGTGAAAACGGACCATTAGACTAATCCACGGCATTAGAAAACACGAGACAACATGTCAAATAGGAGACTTCTTCACTCCTCTTACTTATTTCATGAGAAATGTCCTACTTATTTATATAAAAAAATATCCTTCAGATCAGATGATGTCCATCACTTACGTTATAAAAATTTATTAACACCACTCATTCATAAAACTTCTTTGTTTGAAAGGTCTTCCTCTAAATGGTCCGTTTTCACACTCAAGCAATTTACACTAATGGATTTGTACTAGCATTTGCGCATACAAATTTGCTTGCGCAAATGCATGCATTTTGCCAATCTTTTTAGCTTGTGCAAGCAAAAAAATACGTTTTCATGCAACGACTTCCTTGTGTGCACAAGCACATTTGCGCAAATTGCTTGAGCGTGAAAACGGACCATTTACAACATAGCCAAAATATACAGATTCGGAAATTTAGGTACTGGACATAGCAAGATTCCTTCAATTCGGTTCGCGGAAAACTAATTGCCAGCGGCTCGTTTAGGCGGGACCCGGCGGGCAGTGGCCAACACCGAACACAAGTGGGCGTGATTAGTAAAGTTTCTCTTTTTATTTTTCTAGTGTGTTCCGTGTCGCCCGCATTATAACAGGATGTCTAATTGAACACTTACCGAATCTGTATAATGACATTCCACTATGCTTTAAATTCTTATCGAAATCCAGCTGTGTTATTTGGGCTGTTTGTATATATTTTTATTTATTCTTAATCTTCCTTATGTTTACAACCCAATTGAGCAAATATTGTTTTCTTTATTTATCACAAAATTCGTTTGTGATTTGTAATTTCTTTTTCTTTCCTTTATTTAGTGATCATTTTTTGGACTCTTTATCTTGAGAGCTTGAGGGTTCCCTTGTTTTATGACTTATTTCTTTCTTATTTTATTTTATTTTTTTAAATTCTCTAATTTTTATACGAAAAAACGACCTTGTTTGCACAAGCGTTTTTCTTTGTATTAAGTTTTTAATTTATTCGGAATGATGGCTTTGTTTTAAATAATTCTAGATAAGCTTGCGCTCAAGGCGGCGAATTATTAAAGTTTAAATAAAGTGATTTAAATAATCTTTATTTAAATATTTTTTTCATTCTCCCTGTATATTTATTATGTAGAATTGCAATAGAAAAGGTTATATTCGCATATTAATATTTTTCAAAATATTTAAATACGTTGCAAAACGTTTGAAAACGTTTTAAGAGCCCAAAAACGGTCATTTTTTCGGACAGCAACCGACAACAGCCATCACCGTCGGATTCCCTGGTCCTTTTTATTCGGGCGCTCTGGCGAAGTTTGGATGCCGAAAAAAGTCATGAAAAGAGGTCTGAAGATGGTTTTCAAGAATTCAACAGAGCCTATTAGTCATAAATAGTAAGTTTAAGGCTGCATATTGGTCAGAACTAGTAATAACACAAAACGTCGCAAATTTTGGATACACATTTCATTTGGTCTCTCTAAATTGTAAAAGCTTAAATTGCGAACTACAGGAAGGTAAATATAAAACTGTCGTCATATTGAGTACATCACAGGACACGTGAAAGGCGTTTTTCCCAACCTATACTGGGTGTCCCAAAAAAAACCTTTAAATATTTACAGGGCATGTAGATAGTACGGTCGAAAAGTTTTTAATATACATAGATCCGCAAATAAACCGTTTCCGAGATAACAGTGATTTTGGCAAATACTCTTTCTGAACTTTTGGGAGATTTACCTTTAAATCAGAGCCCTTATTTGAACAAAGATGTTTCCAAATCCACACAGGATTTATCCTGTATACCGAACTTGTTTTGGGATATCTTGTACATATACGTTTCGTAAATTGCCAATCCCATAAAAGTTAAAATTAATAGTTCAAAAATGTAATATCGTTTATGTACATAAATAACGCTATAAAATTATAATACAACTTACACATATAATTTATAAATATACAAGATACGAAATATGTACACGTCGATGCTAACCGATGACTTCAGCACGTCAATGACGATTTCAGCCACTGAAAAACAAAAAAAGCGACACGTTAACTGCATTCTTGTTAAGCTCTGAAAAAATATACATACTTCTGCTAAACTTAGTTTAACACTACCGTTTTGAAGAGGATCTTTGCCATCAAATATACCTGTAAAATAAATTAAATTAATTAAAACTGACGTGAAGGAAGAAAGCAATGAAGCAAAAACCAATTTTCTAATTATTGTGCCTCTCACACATTGGTGAAAACATTTATTATTAAATTATATATCAACAAAATAAGAAGAAACTGTTGAGTTTCTGGTAAAACGAACATGAAGAAGATGTATGTCGAACAAAATTTTATTGAACTTATTATGACAACTTAACAACTGAATATGTATATAACAATACATAGTAGGCGAATGAAACTCGGAAACTCTTCTAGCTTCAACACTCCCCTTCGAGTTGTGGTTCGCTACTATTTTAATTGTTCTAGGTTTAGACCCGACATCTGCAAGCAACGGATATGTTTTGGTTTCGGTAAACTCTTCGTGAGTATGTCTACTATCATTTCTTTAGTCGAGATATGTACCAATCGGACGTCGCCATTCTGTACAGCATCGCGGATAAAATGGAAGCGCATATCTATATGTTTGCTCCTGCTATGGTATACAGGGTTTTCAGCTAGTTTCAGAGCTCCCATATTATCGTTGAAGACAGTTATCTCTCCCAGTTCTTCAAGGCCTGCCTCTTCCAATAATCTTCGCAGATATAAAACTTCTTTTATGCAGTTAGTCATCCCCATGAATTCTGCTTCGGTGGAAGATAGTGCTACCGTCCTTTGTTTTCTGGATTCCCAGGAAATGGGACTCCCATTTAAAATAAATAAATAACCTGAGTAAGATCTCCTGTCGTTGGGACAGTTTCCCCAATCCGCATCTACATACCCTTTCAAAGGTTCGTCATCCATCTTATACCGTAATCCAAGGTTTCGAGTTCCCTTGAGGTATTGGAGAACGCGTTTTGCCGCTTTCCAATGAACTTCACCATAACAACTACTGAATTGTCCTAGTTGACTTGCGATATGACTAATATCTGGCCTAGTGCTTGTAGCTAAGTAAGTCAAGGCACCTACTAGCTCTCGATATGGAAGTCCTCTCTCATATTCAGTAGATGGTCGATCCATTTTGGTAAGTTTCAAATTACAGTCCATTGGTGTGCTAATTGGTTTGCATTCACTCATATTAAACTTTTTGAGCAAATCGTCGATGTATCCCTTTTGGCTAATTGTAGTTGTATCCTGAGTTCTTGAAAATTCCATACCTAAACAAGATGCAGGTTCGCCTAAATCCTTGGTTTTGAAGTGAGAAGATAGATACCGAAAAATTCTATCAATTTTCTTTACATCACGACAGGCAATTAATATGTCATCAACATATATAGCAATTAAAACAGAATCATCACCATCATCAAATTGATATAGACAAGTATCAGCTCCATTCTGCTTAGCACCAAAATCTTTTAATATTTTATCAAGCTTCATGAACCAACTTCTTCCAGATTGTTTCAACCTGTATAAGGATTTTTTTAGTAAACACACCTTATCACCCGTCGAAATCTCTTTCAGCATCTTCTTTGCTTTATTACCTCTTTCCGTATTTGGATTGTTATCGCAAATCGTCATCAGAGCTTCTCTGAAATGTTTAGGAAATTTCATAAAAATCGTCTCTTCAAGGTCGCCGTTGAGGTAGGCTGTTGTCACGTCCAAATGTCTCATATGCATTTTATAACGTGTAGCCAATGCTGATATGAGACGAATAGTGCTCAGTCTGGCAACGGGAGAAAAAGTCTCATTGAAGTGTACGCCAGGTTGTTGAGAAAATCCTCGAGCTACCAGACGTGCTTTCCTCCTTTCTAGAGTACCATCAGGTCGATACTTGTTTCTCAAGACGATCCGACTGCCTATCACTTTTGTCTTGTTTGGGCGATCTGCAACAGTAAATGAGTCGTTATCGATAATAGATTTAACTTCATTTACGATAGCATCATGCCACTCCTTCGCCTCACAGCCAGACAAAGCCACGTCCATAGGTATGACTGAGGCGTATGCAAATTCGTCTTCGTCAATTTCATTAGTAACTGTTGCGGCGTGGTATTCCTTACGAGGTCGTCCTCTTCTACCAGTCCTTATAATTCTAGGTCGGCCGCGTCTTAAAACAACTTCCTGATTCTCATTTTCGACCTCCTGAAGATTATTATTATCGGCAACGTCATTTCGAAGTTGATTTTCATTTTCGAGATTGTTGCCTCCATCCAGTTGTAGCTCAAAATAAGGTTCTTGGATTTCTTCTTCTGGATCATCAACGCCCAAGTTCTTTGAAGTGAAGTCATTTTTGGCTAGTTCAGTCATATCGTCTTCAAAGAATTTTACGTTACGAGTTATCTCAGTTCGTCTTTCTTTTATTAGCCAAACTCTATAACCCTTAGTCTGCTCAGAATACCCAAGAAAAATTCCTTCTTTGCACCTGGAGTCAAATTTGCTGCGGTTCGGTTTATTGTTCAAACACAGTACTCTGCATCCAAACCTCCTTAGGTTGCTGAGGTCAGGTTTTTTACCATTCCATGCTTCAAAGGGAGTCATTCCACCCAAGGCTCTTGTTGGACATCTATTCCTTATGTAGTTGGCCGTGTTAACAGCCTCGGCCCAAAATGCAGCTGGCAATCCGGAATCTAGTAACAAACATCTTGCAGTATCAAGCAGTGACCGGTTCTTTCTTTCGGAAATTACATTTTGTTCGGGACAATACGGCACTGTTAATCGTCTGGTTATCCCTTTCTTCTTTAAATACTTGTTGAAATCTTCACTCGTGTATTCACCACCGTTATCTGTTTGCATACATTTAACACATTTATTCTTCTGATTTTCAATTAAAGAAACGTAATCTTTCGTCATTTGAAATACGTCACTTTTACATTTTAAAAATCTGACTTCGCACCAACGAGATTTGTCATCAATAAATTCCATGAAATATCTTGCCTTGCCAATCGATTCGATGCGCATTGGTCCACATACATCAGAATGGATTAAGTCAAGAATTTCTGTCTTCCTATTTGATTTCGTTGGGAAAGGCGATCTACTCATTTTTCCTTTTACGCACACAGAGCAATCAAAATTAACTTTTGTAGGGTTAAAATCAACACCAAACACGCGCCCCTTACGTTTAGCTTCAGTAAGGTCTTTGACGTTAAGGTGGCCCATTCGACAGTGCCAAAGTTCAAATGACGTGTCATTTTTTTTATTTGACACACTGGCGCAGGCGTCCCCTTTTAATTTGCTTTCATGTATGTAATATAGGCCTCCATTCCTTTTGGCAATAAATAGCGTGTTTCTATTCGAATCAGATATGACAGCTTTGTCCTTTTCGAAAAATACTTTCAGTCCGTGATCTGTCATTTTTGCCACTGACAACAAGTTCATACACAATTCAGGTACATATAACGCCTTCTCAAGGATTACATTTGTTTGATTGTTCGTTGTTTCGATCACAAAACTGGCTGTTCCTTCCGCGATTGTCTCTATTTTCTTATTATTCGCAAGATTCAGTTCACCACGTTTCGATCGATCAACATTTGAGAATAAATCCAACTCACTACATAAGTGTGATGTTGCTCCACTATCCAAACACCATACACGTTCGCAATTTGTAGACGAGGTAAGTAAGGCGTTTGAGACGAGCATCGTAACATTATTCGCATGTTTCGAATCATCTCCAATCTTCTTCTTGCTTGTACAGTTCGCAGCTTTATGTCCTCTTTGCTTGCACTTGAAACAGATTATCTTTCTTTCGCGTTCAGTTGCTTCGACCTTATTACCAATCCCACCATGACGTTTGTATGATTGATTTTTAGGTTTACCTTTGTTAGCGTACAAGGCCTCTGAACTTATAGCTTGCGAATCATTTCGCCGCGCTTCAAATTCTTCAATAATCTTGACACGGAGTACATCAGGAGTAGGTAGTTCATCACGCGACTCGATTGCACAGCGGAAATTTGTAAAACTTGGTGGTAAGCTGTACAAAAGTATGATTGACAATAAATCAGCATTGATATCTATTTCCATTTCGCTGAGTCGATCAACGGCATCAAAAAATTTCTTTAGATGATCTTGCATGTCTCCCCCTTCTTCCATTCGTTGTAGAGTTAGCTGCTTTAATAGGGATGCTTTTCTCGCCGGTCCTTTTGACATGTACGTGCGCTCCAATTTTAACCACACTTCCCGAGAAGTATTGCATCCTTTGATGACTTTTAGCTCGGACGCACCGATACACAGGATAATATCAGAACGGGCTTTTCGATCTCTATCCATCCAACGGTTCATAATTGTAACCGAATTGGGATCATTTGCCACAAGTTCCGGTTTCAGAGTTTCTCCACTGACCAAATCCCATTCATCATTTCTTATAAGTAGCGCTTCCATGTGAAGCTTCCACGTATCATAGTTGCATTTATTTAAGCATTCTATTCGCGATACGTTCGAGAAATTCATGTTCCTTAACGTTTGTACTTGCCCTGATTCGTTCTATGATCCGATCAACTGAAGTTACGAAATATGTCGTGAAATCACTTCTATATCGCGCAATCCAACGTTTCTGGGCCCGTAACCTGTTGAGTTTCTGGTAAAACGAACACGAAGAAGATGTATGTCGAACAAAATTTTATTGAACTTATTATGACAATTTAACAACTGAATATGTATATAACAATACATAGTAGGCGAATGAGACTCGGAAACTCTTCTAGCTCCAACAGAAACAAAAAAACAAGTTTGGATAATTTTGACAAGAAAGAATAACGGATTTGAAATTAAATATCGGTCGGAACTTATTGATTGTCTTAATAAAAGAAAGCAGGAGATGATTCCCAATACCTCTTTCGGATACTAGAGTTCTTAAAAAAATTTAAAGTAATATTAAAAACGATGACAAGAAAGAATGAGGAGACTTGAAGTCACTTTGAGTTAGTAATGCTCTTTGAACAGGAAGGAAAATTATTTCAAAAACATATGAACGCATCAAACAGTTGAATGCAATAAATAGAGTATCAATCAATCTCTCTTTTTCCAGTGATACTACAACATCAGCTATTTCAAATAAAATTGCTTCAATAATAGCTGTAATATAATTTTTTGAAAATCAGATAACAGAATCCACATTTCTAAGAAAAGTCTAACGCCCGTATTCACCATTCACAAATTAACAGTCAGTTTACTAAGGTACCGTTAAAATTTAAATCTCTATTAAGTCAAAAGTAAATTTAATTTAAATTAACTATATTTGTTGTGCTACACAATTATAACAAAGCGATAAATTTTATTAACTGCCAAATAATGCGTAATTAATTTAAAAGAGTGAGTTTGACACAACATTAGCTCTTAACAGTGGTTGGTGAATACAGCTTTTATATTTAACAGTCTGTTAACAGCTTAACTGACCTTTAAACATAAGGGTGCATTAGTGGTGCAACAAGGTGCACTAAAGAAACTGAAAATTTTCACTACGGGGCTACGGTTAACTTGGCTCCTCCCAGTGAAATTTGCCCGCACTTTCTCTCCTGAACTGAATTGGCTGAACATGAAAAATCGAAGGAAATTACATTTTGCTGTTTTCCTTAATAAACTTGTTAAAAATTCCAAACCCGAATATTTGTCAACGAAGTTGGTTAAGTATGATTGTATTCGTGGAATTAATACTCGTTTCAAGAATAACTTTACTTTGCCTAAACACTTCAAAGCTTTATTCTCTAGATCCTTTTCGTACAATGGACCAATCACTTGGAATACGAGTACTATGCCTCAATCCAGGGCCGGCGCAAACTTTTGCGAGGCCGGGTTCAAAAATTGCGCGGGGCCAAAAAAACAGTTCTAAATAAATTATCAAAAATATCTATCGCGTAACGCAGTGATGTAAAATCGCCTAGGAATGAATCCAGTTTATAAAAGTTTCAACGTCAGCACAAAGTTTAATCGCGGGGCCGGGTTCCGGTGAACGCGTTGAACCCGCCTCGCGCCGGCCCTGCCTCAATCTCTAAAATCATGTTCCTTACGTACGTTCAGAAAGAAATATCAATTTTTTATTTGATAGTTGATAGAACTTTATATTAAAGTCCCTGTGTGTGCTCGAATTTATATTTACTCTACACAGCGTTATTTTTTTGGTTATTCGTACTGTTCATTAAATAATTTTATATTGTTCCCTATAGGTTGATCTGTATCAAATGCTCCTGAAATTCAATGCTCCTGAGATTCAGCTTGAGATTTAGCCAGATTTTTGTGACATAAGATATGGCGTTGATCATATTTATTATGTAGGTAGTACAGTAGCTTATGGATACGTTAATTCGACGCTTTTGAATTTAGAATGAATGTTAATGTTTATTTTTTTGTATTTTTATTTTATTTTTGATGGTTAAGTAAATAGCGTTGGCTAAACTTCGCCATAATAAAGACAATTTATTATTATTATTATTATTATCTTTACCATCAAATAAAACTCTAAAATACGAACAGCTTTTTTTGACGGTGATGATGAAAAACGAAAAAATAGTAGTCTTTAATCCAGATCATTTTACAAATTAATGTTCAAAACTTACTGAACGATACGGTCAGATGAAGAATGGCAGAAACGAAATCGCCGAATCTCAAAGTCCCATCCTTACGCATGTACCTCAAGATGAGTATGGCTAAAACGTCACTACTCAATTGGAAGCCGACCTCAAGAAGGGCGTCTCTTAGTCTTTCTGCCTTTAGTATTCCTGTCTTTTCTTTCGTATGATTCTTAAACGCCGTCTGCCAGTACTTCAAGCTACACATTAGGTCTTTGAAGTCGCTGAACTTTAATCTGCCAGTGCCAGAAGTCTGCAAAGAAATCTGTAAGCACAAGTGTTAAAGATGCTCTGCAATACTTACATCCAAGGTCAAAACAACCTGCCGACATACTTCGATGGATGCGCAGCTTTTGATGTAGTCGTTGGGCAAACATGCCTCCAGGAGCTCTTGTAATTCGAAAGCGTTGACTGTCCTGTGCTCATCGGCCAGTTGGAGGAAAACTGATTCGTATTGGCTAAAGCTTTTCCCATCTAGTAGTGGTGGTGCTTTAACTATTGCAGATTTAACCAAATAAGGCACGGTGTCCAACAGCTTCAATTTCAGTGGTTTACTAGAGTATACTCTCAAGGTAAATCCGGATTCCTGCCCAGGTTCGAATGTGGTGGGCAAAATTAGATATCCCCCTTGCTCTAATTGGCATCTATGACTTACTTGCCTACTGTTAGTGTATTGTGAATTCACAAGTGATTTATTTTTCTTGAAAAACAACCGTCCAATACTTTCCGTGGTGCTTTTCGGAAGAGAGTACGCAGTGAAACCAATTACTTTCGCCTCCATAATACTATGCTGGTTTAAAGACACGACGACCTCCTCCATTTCGCTAAGTAGGAGATGAAGCTGTGGATTCATATGGAAGGTATCGGGATTGTTCCGGCAACCTCCGCTAGAAACACCCTTTTGCCAGTTACCTTGATACAAGCGCATCTGCCAGGTGTTCTTATTGTGTAAACTCGGTTCATCCCTGCTAGTATCGCTATCAAGATGGACTACCTCTAAACTAGTGTAGTTTTTTATGAAATCCGTATAGGACATCCAGAATTCATCTTCGGTCGTTTTGGCCTGGAGTCGCTCCAGTTCTTGCGGGGGAACTTCAGTCCATTCAGAGGAGTCTGTCGACCATGGACCTACATATTCTAGGGCAGGGCCTAAAGGGTTTCGTAATTTGACTAATTGGACGGCTTCGCCACTGAACTTTTCCACCTGGAAAAAGATGAAGTTTACGATTCAAATGACTTCTTAATGGGCCTCTAAATATACATATTTTGAGCATTATAACGGAACGATTCTGCTCATATCTGTAGCAACCGTAAGATCTGTAAGCCTGTAATAAGTCAATTATTAAAAGGTGGAAGTTCTTAGTATGATACGATTTCTTGTAAGTCTATGTATAAGGTAATACCACAGAGACTTAATCCTAGTAATCCTAGAGACCTAGGAGAAATTATACCTTCCACAGAACTTCAAAATTCCATATTTTAATACAGTCTTACAGGTTTAGAGATCTTACGGTTGCTACAGATACGAGCAGAAACGACACATAAGTTTGCATGACTTAAAAATAAAGCTATTCTTATTGATTTTACATGTTAGCCCTTTAAAATTTCTGATTTCTTAGGGCCACTTGCTCAACTTTGAATTTGGTTCTATGATTACGACAACATATGCCTTTACAAATGTTGCCATGGTAATAGAACCAAGTTCAGAGCTGAACTATGGTTCAAATGCTTGAACAACTGGCCTTTAAACGTATACATTCAGAAAAAATTAGAACTAAAATCCTCACCCTCTCAACTGCGTATATTCTATAATTAGTCCCTATTTGAATGCCATTCGCCAATTTTTCTACGTGAGCCCTCATTTGATAATTGGGTGGTTGAACAGTGGCCGTTATTATCGAGGTCATGTCGAGGAGTTTGTGGAGTAGCCTGGCGCAAGCGGTTGCGTCCTGTTTGATGGGGATGCTCTCGGTGATACCGCCTGTAAGATCGGCAAGTCCATCCAGCAGAGTGCCGTACTTTAAGGCTTCATACGAACCATGTAATCTGTAAATAAAAATTCAAAACAATTCAAAATTCTGTAACTGTCGGAAGCGATTTTCTGTTATCAAGACACTTGAAGGGTTTCCGAAATAGTAATTAAATTTCATTTTTACACCAATTTACACAAATAAAAATCAACGTTAAATATCCTGCATACGAAATTTCCGATAAAAATGATCTATCGATGGATTGATCAATGAATGGATGGATGGATGGATGGATAGATGGATGGATGGATGGATAGATGGATGGATCGATGGATGGATGGATCGATTGATGGACGGATGGATGGATCGATGGATTAATGGATGGATGGATGAATCGATCTATTTTTGAACTGAAACAAATAGAATAAAAGGATCCTATTCAAAAGTCTTATATGATTCGATACATTTCAGGTCACAGGCGGCTGTGGTCTGAACTTTTTTTTAGCTTTAATTATACCGTATGATTTTTAAAATTTTAGATCAAGGAAAGCCGTGAAAGCAAAACGTATGGCGTAAATTAGCAAATACAACAAAATGCATTCATAATTGAACGATATTTTCCCAGTGGTGTTAACCAAAACGTACGTATGAGTTAATTTAGGCCGTATGTTTTCCTCTTATTGACAATAACGTACATATTTGTCTATAGTCTGTTCAATTTGAACCGTTCATCACTGCTAACTTTCTTATTTTTAAAGATAGAAATCGGTTAAATAAGCAAAGATTGTCTAATTTTCCGCTGATTCTAAATTTCTAATCAAGAAAACAATTGCACTGCTAGTTGTCAAAATATTTGTGCAACCGTATTTTGTTTAAATAGTAATATAATAATTTTTCTAATTCATTCGATAGAGATTTTTTTTCTCTTTACAGGGATACCAAAATTTCTTAAATCTGCTTACAAAATAAAAAAAATAATTCAAAAAATCAGTTTCGAATAAGTAGTTCATGTTCGTGAAAAAAATCAAGTTGCTTAAATAATTGACCAACGATAGCTAGCTAATACGCATATAAACAACAAATAAATGAAAGAAAACATCATCGTTATTAATTTCCTTTGAATTTATATTAATTAAAATGAATAATTTTCCGCATCTTGTACCAACATTTCTTAATGTATAAAATTAATTAAAAAATCATTTCCACATGAACAGGCCATGTTAATGTATAAAATCAAGTTGTCTAAAGTCCAAATAATTGACAAATGATATCTACCTATGCAGTAAATAACAAATAAACGAAAAAATACATACATCGTCGTTAGCAATTTCCTTTTCAAATTACACTGATAAACAGTGATTTTGTTAAATAAAATCGAGCCGTTTTTTTAAACACTACTACCCACGGTCTGTAAACTATAACGGTTGCCTCATCCGTCCTGTAACCAACAGCAACACAACGTCACCGATAGACCTTACTCGCCATTTCCATGGTTACTAAAGTTAAAGTTATAAGTTGTCTGGTAAATTTCAGTCAGTGATAATAATAAATACGGTAAAATGTCACTCTCGATCAGATGGGCAATTTAAATCTATTCACGGCCCTTTTTTGTATGAATAATCGATGTTAGATTGATTTTTGCATTATTGTCACATCAATATTAACGATGTACGATGAAAATCTTTTTGTGTTTACTATTAATACAAGTTCAGATTGCACACCGGATTCCAGGAATTTTCTCTGTCAGAAGATTTGTATTAAAACGAATTTTTAAACCATATTACTATTTATTTTTTATTGAGAGTAAAGACTAGTCTACAATTGTCCGGGACTGAGAACGTAAACGGTAAAGATATTTGTCAATTATGACTAGTTGCATCAAACATTTATGCTCAACTTAACTTTATGCGTCACTTTAGACTTACACAATGTTGGGTAATCTCAAATTTAAGCTCAGCTTAAGAGTTTGGTGCAACTGCCATTCAAATGCTTCACCTTCAACAGGTATGATTTTTAGTGTCATTTTCCTTTTGACAACTGATCAAAACTGCATTTAACTTCAACAGGCAGGCTTTGACTGGTCTATAGCTGACGTCACAAACTGCCGACATGAGGTAACCGTTATAGTTTACGGACCGTGACTACTACCTACCCGCATATAAACCTCATACTTAGTTTTTTTCAATCACCCTCAGTTGTCATTAAACATTGACAATTATCAATTACAATTACATTTATAAGTACAATTACTTTTTCAATTATAATTACTTTTCCTAATTACAATTACTTTTAAATACGTGTTTACAATATACGCTGGTCTAAAATCAAGATAATTCGTGCATGAACTTTATTTCTATTATTGTATTCAAACGATGGACTAAGAGTCTAATTAATCTTGTTTATATAATAATCTCAATGCAGCTTTTCAATGCGAATTATTTAATTTTGACTTCGGGAGTGTAATAATTTATAAACAAAAAATACATGGTGTCCCGTAACAGTTAACATTTAGTCAATTTAGTCCAGCAGTTCGTTGGGATACGATTAGGATTGTACAAAGTGTAGCAGCTGGTAAGAAAATGAAGATGGCTCAATTTGACGTAAAGACAGCATTTCTATACGGTGAATTGGAAAAAGAAATTTATATGAAACAACCAGAAGGGTATCAAGATGGTACTAATCGAGTTTGTAAATTACACAAGAGTCTGTCTATGGATTGAAATAAGCACCTCGGTGTTGGAATAAGAGAATTTCTTCAGAGTTATGGACTTTTTAGAACTGAAGCAGATCCTTGTATGTTTACGTATGTAAGAGTAATTGCCATTTGCACCAAACACTTAAGCTGAACTTAAATTTAAGTGGTGCTTATAAAGTGACATTTTTAGGTTACACAGCATTGTGTAAGTCATATTCTAAGTGACTCTTAAAGTTAAGTTGAGCATAAATGTTTGGTGCAAACGGCCATTAGAGTTTATTATTATTACTATACATAGATGATGGTATTGTTGTTGCAAGAAACGAAAACTGTCTTAACAAATTTCTTCAGATTTTACAGGATGAGTTTAAAGTTACTATGGGTTTACCTAACAGTTTTTTGGGTATGCATATAGAAAAATTGGAGGATGGTTCGATTGGGGATTATTATATAGTTCAAGTGAAAACGTAATTTTAGAATATTATTGTGATTCTGATTATGCAGGTGATATGATTACTCGAAGATCTACATCTGGAATGGTTTTTAAATATAATAATGGAGCAGTTGTTTGGTCTAGCAAGCGTCAAAACTGCGTAGCACTATCGACAACTGAAGCTGAGTTTGTTGCTGCAAGTTTAGCAGCAAAATAAGCTATGTGGCTAAAATTATTGTTACAGGAAGTAACAAATTTAAATATTGTTCCGATTTTAAAAATTGATAATGAAGTAGCAGACATCTTTACAAAAGCTCTTCCAAGGAAACGATTTGAGATAATAATATCTGCACTTGGAATGCATGTTCAAGATTAAAAATACTAATGCATTGATTTAGGGGAAGTATTGAAGATAAATCAAGCATTCATTTGTGCAGTGCTATCTACTCGTAGAACTCTATTTTAAAATAATAGAATGTTTGTTTATATAAAAACTTGTATTTTTGAAATATAAGAAAATACGTCGGAAAATACACTGTCAACGTTTTCTGCAGTCTTTAATTTTTCAATTACTTTCAAATTAAAAACCTCAACATACACAAACTTTGGTTGAAGTGATTTTTTTGTTCAAACACAATATGTAACCATAAACTTTTAAAACCTCAAATTGTTTCTTATTATATTATAAAGTTGTCTTTTCCATTTTTTATATATTTATTTACTTTTTCTGGATTACACTCAAGTGCAAAAATTTTTATATGGTTTTCAATAATAATTAAAATTTATTTTTTGATATATTTCGATTACTTGAATACTTTTAATTATTTAAATATTTTAAACGTAGAACGTAGGTGTTTGTCAATTATGTTGTAATTGTAATTATATTTAAAGTACAAGTAATTACCCAGCTCTGATTGGCGGTCAACTTACTGTTAAAAGTCAACGCCGTAGTTTGACACTATTAGTTAAAAATTGTAATTTTAATTATTTTAGCTTTCCCATACAAAATTTGGACAAAACCTGGACTCCTAGTGTTTGCTGTGTACAGTGTGTTAGTTTATTAACATCATGGGCTAAAGGATATTTTTTAAATATGCAGATTAGTTACAGGCTAGTTGTAGATACAAAATAACCCATTCAATTTCATTTAACTTTCATTAAGGTCATTTTTGTCTATCGGTGTTATTTGTTTTAATTATAATGAACAAT
The DNA here is from genome assembly GCA_958336345.1 of Dorcus parallelipipedus. Lineage (NCBI taxonomy): Eukaryota > Metazoa > Arthropoda > Insecta > Coleoptera > Lucanidae > Dorcus > Dorcus parallelipipedus. The sequence goes on from OY284475.1 coordinate 35,911,547, forward strand.
TATTAAAGAAAATAATGCAGATTAAAAATAGATATCATAATAATCATAATAATATGCAGATTGTCCATAATTAGGTAAATGAATTATTACAAATGTTCGTGTACTTCTTAATTTATTTGCAACGAATTTAGCGGCCGGTTTCGACATTTAAATTATCATCAGGCCACTGTCGTCAAAATTGAAAATAAAGATTAAATTTGAAGAACAACATTCGTTGGAAAGAATGTTGTTAAGTCCAAGTCAACACAGTACCTATTAACAAATGTAATCATTCTATTGTATAATATTCTGACGCGGAACTCTTATATTAATTATTTGGAGGAGAAGAGGATCATCTACATGATTATTAAGCAGCTGGAACAAATACACTATTGTTGCGTCTATACTCCAGACTCTGTATAGAGTATTCCGAATGAATTCGCACTTATGGTTCAAATATACTCCAGTTATTCTGAAATGCCTACACTTAAGGTATCGGTTTTGTACGCATTCAATCATATATTTGTATTTATTATAGCCAGGATCTAACACCACAGAAGCATATTCCAATTCAGACCAGGCCCGCGACATTTAAAGCGAAACGTTTAAATCGCAAAATTTAATAATATGATGCCGTTTATAGATGGCACTGCATGCAAAGTTCTGTTCCTGTCATAGTTCTGCAACGTTCATATTAAATTTACAAATAATTAATACTTATTGTAGCAGATTTGATACAAAGTCCTTCTCCGCGTCAAGAATGATGGATTTAGTTAACTTTATATACTTTTCATTTCTCGTATTTTTTACGTACAACCTATAATGTTTCGGATGGATCGCCTTCGTTTATGCCATTTTTACTAAGTCAAAAATAAAAACAAAGTACAATACTTGACAATACATAACAATATTTTAGACGTACAATTATACGTCACGCTACATTTATTTCGGCCTTAATAAACCATTTATATTAACAGAAATTGAAAAGGTATGTATCAGAAATTAAATTAATAAAATAACAACAAAAATAATTAAACTCATGCTTGTGAGTAATGTTCAATTTCCTATTTCCTATTGTAGAGTAATGATGAGCTCTGCTCTCCTTCCCAAGGAACAGAGTTAACTACATTGATGAGCTGTATGTCATATACAGGGAATTCCAAAATGCACTGACGGTTTTTGGGATGGAATAATTTTCTAATAGTTGAACCTAAAAAAATTGCAAACACAACATCTTAATCTACAACTCCGGGAGTTTCTTTACTTAAAAATTGAATGGCGTAGGTGGCTTCATTCTGTGTGTTATCAGCCACAGGAATTATTGACCCTTTTTTTGAAGAGCACGAGCATACCGTATCAGTAACATCAGAAAGATATTATCACATGATCAACACCTTTTTCGAGTCAAGGTATGAACAACTTGATGGCAATTAATGGCATCATCAGGATGGCGCAACGACTAATCAATATTAATATGCAATGTGATATGTTTCTCAACCCGGTTTCCCGACTTAACAGCGCCGGATTTCTTTTTTCTGGGGATTTTTAAAAAGTCGCGCTTACAGATCACTGTTATGCTCAATTCTATTAATTAATTAAAATTAATTTGATGTTGCGATAGCTACTTTGATCATTTGCGCGCAATTTATAATTAAAAAAAAAAAAACAATATATTACAGAATTGCATGATTTGCGGTAACTATAAAATTCTTTTTTAGATTTTCAAAAATAAATCGTCTTCGATATTTGTTAAATTAATATATAAATAATTGGAAAGTCGCAAGTCGAAGTCTTACTGAACGCATATGATAACGAAAAATTATTTAAATGTAGCCGTAAAATACGATCGCCGATTGCACTGCTGCCTTAGACAAGGTTGGGACGGCCGAGTACAGTCAAGTTAGAAGTGCGTGGCCAGTAAATGGTCTGAAATATGATCCTTGGTTATCACAGACGTTACTTATAATAATAGATACATGAAAAACAAAAACAAATAAACAATGCAAATAATAAAACCTAAACGCGTTAAAAAAAGTCGTTGCCGTGACCTCACCTTATAACTTGAAAATCAAAACTTACCTCCCACTACCTCAAACTGAAAACTCAAAATAAGAATTAATTCTTATGGACGTGCAGTCTACTTTGGGTGGAAGACATAAATTTTTTATCATTCCGAAGAAAATTTCAAGGTGGTAAAAATACGCCTCATGATATTCATCGATCACGACAATGAATACAGATGAAACATATTAAAAATTATTGCGGACAATGATATTATCACTGTACTTTTTCAACAAATTATTTCATCCACAAGAAAGAACAATTTAAATAATAATGTTCCTTCCGCCTAAACATCTTGGGACCTGCAATTTGTACAGATGTACGTCACTCGTTTTGCATGTGATTTGTCTTACTGTTTTGTAATATGTATAAATTAAATTGAGTAATCAATAAAATTAAGTGTTAATTAATGAAATTAAGATTTTTTTTATATCGGATGCCGCGGGAGGAAAGGTCAACACATTGTGGGGTCTAGAGTGGGTTATTGTAAGTCAAAAAGTTTATGTAAACAGGTAGTCTTTTATTAATAGTTTCTGAGACAGAGCTATTTGAAATTAAAAGTATGAAATTGCTAAATAAGTTTTATTTTAAAGTATTAACATTAAATTTGTCAAAAACAGCACTACATTATGGTGAAGAATTAAATCAACATGAAGCGCCAAATTAAAAATATTCCGGAACGGCCTAGTGGTAAAATTGTCCAAAACTTAATCAATATTTATCTCAAAATTCATTAATAAAAGACTACCTGTTTATATAAAATTTTTGACTTAGAATAACCCAAACTAAACGCCCATGAAGTATTGACCTTTCCTCTCGGCACACCTGTATAAGTGCATGTGATACACGTGAGGTTTGATAAAACTTCAAAATAATATCATGTGACGGATAACGATTATTCGCCGTTTTCTATATGAGCGGATACAAAAGGCCATGTATGCAATTCGTCGTTTTTCAGGCTTCTTGGTTTTTGATTTCGTATAAGCTGGTAATAATAAATCCAGTTAACATTATTCATTTGTTAATGTTGACATATAATTTTACTGATAATGAAAACAGAAGTACTGTGCCGTCGCCTCAATAGTTACACGATATTTTTTGTGGGTTAATCAGATGAATATAGGACTCCATACCTACACTATCGATTGCCTGACAGTCCTCGTCTGTGATGTAAATTTTGAATGTAATATTAATTAACACTCCTAAAAAAACTACTGTCATGTATTACCGCGGCCTTAAAATTTCGCATGATTCAATTTTCCGCTGTAAATATGAGTTTCTTTAACGGCTTGTCAAAAAAAAAATCATTTTAAACGTCAGATTTCAACTGAAGTAGCATCACAATACCAAATCACGTACTTTCTGAAAGAGGGAAGGGTTTTTGCAATTGCAAAATTAGAAGATGGTTGGTCGCTACTTTTATTGTTATTTCAGTTCTAATACTCTAGTATCTTGCTGTTCTTAAAATATAACCAAACAATCTGACTTTTGGTTAAATGTCTTTAGTGTCAAAATTGAAGAAAGAACCTGTTCTACAAAACTATAATTTAGGGAAATTCTGGCTACTTGATAAAAAATAGTGCGAAATTTTAAAGCCCCAATAGTATTGCTGTGTATTCGAGGTGTTGGAGAAGCCAAAAATTATTGTTGTGTTTTCCGGGTTATTGTTAGTTTTTCTTTTCAGCAACAATTTACTTTACCTGTACTAGCTCAATTTTTCTAGTTCTGCTCTTTTTGTCAATGCAATGACTAATGAATTTTTATTTTGTTTTAAAACCGATGAATTTTTCTTTGTCTCTTTTTTAAATTTTGATCTCAATTTATTAATTAATTTTTATGTGATTGCCTTTGATTTACTTCCAAACTTCAAATTGCTTTCCTGTGCTTGCACGTCTAGAAAACAATTTCTTTTTTGGTTGAAACAAACCAATGCACTCGTTTAGTGGAAAGATAACCTTGTTTGCACGCTTTTGCTTTCCGATGGTTTAAAATTGTTTTAAAAGTCCTCTTGCTAGCTTTGTTTAAATAATTTAACATTTGGCGAACTTACATTCGAGCCAATGTAAATTATTTTCCTGTTTTAAGTTGTCTGTTTAAATTTTAATGATGTTTTTAATTAAATAAATAAGAAATTTCAAGTTCAAATAATTTTAAGTAACATAAAATGATTCATTTATGGGTCGAGAAACATTTAAAGTTGGTTTGTAAGAAAATTTTCAAATAAATAAATTAAATTTTGTTATCAGAATTTTTAACGTCTGTACGTGATGAGATTCGAGCAAGAATTAAACGTTCCCTCGCGTGAATACAATCATCGAGTCCGTACATGTTTAAAATGGAATACGCGTGCGTCGCGCTTAAAAATTCTGGTTACAAATTTCTCTGGTTTCCGTCCCTTGTTTGGGGCGTTTGACACACTTACGTTGGCCTGACTGCTTATCATGTTTACTTTCTTCGCGCTAATGAAATTTGGAAACTCCACAAACAACAAGAATTTTTTAACGGAATAACGTCGCACCGCGACCGCAATTAACTTGTGATAACTTTGTTAATTAAGAAAAATTTACCTTGTAAGTTTGACCAATTACAGATTATCAATTTAGGCATAGGTCAATGTAATTGCCCATGGATTGCAGTTACATATACCATTGAAAAACATACCGCTATAAACCTGTGTTATGGTCGATGACTATTTCAATCATTTTTTGATGGTGTATTTTCTAATGAATAGACTACGTTTATGGCGGATTGAATATAACCAATTAAACTAATTTCCTAATACTATTTATAATATGGTGGAATACGATTTGGGATCAATGAAAATTGCACGTACAGCATAAGCCATGAGATGGAATATTGTTCATTGTAATTATTCATATAAATTCAAACGAGCAATTTCCTTTGAATAGGTTTTCACTGCCAAGCCGCGTTGCTCACCCGTCCAACGGTTCATTGTCAACTGAACTGCTGTGCTGATGGTGAGGGGACAACGACATTCGTACCCACTACCAACTTACGAGCTCTAAAGTTCGCTTCAAATCATCCCGTTTCATTGTCGGACCCTGTACAAACAGGTAGTTTTTTATTAATGGTTTCTAAGATAGAGCTATGTGAAATTAAAAATATGAAGTTGCTAATATAACTTTTATTTTAAAGTATTGACATTAAATTTGTCAAAAACGGCGCTACATTACGGTGAAGAATAAAATAAACATGAAGCGCCAAATTTAAATTATTCCGGAACGGCCTAGTGGTAAGAAGACCAGCTTTGTAATCGCAAGATTGCAAGGTCGTGGGTTCGCGTCGCCTCTCGGGGCGGTCATTACTCACTTTCACTATTAGATTTAACACCCCTTAACATCACTTAACAAAAAAAAATACTTAATCAATATTTATCTCAGAATCCATTCCCAGCGAAAACACGTACGTGTAAAAAACGTTGTAGAATAACATGTAACCAAACGTTGAATTCATATGTTATTGTTACGTTGAAACAACGAAAAAATGTCGCGGCAATCAATTTCTTTTAAACGTCTCTGTCCACGTGTAAAAAAACGTTGTAGAATAACAATTAATCAACGTTGAATTCGTGTGTTATTGATACGTTTTAACAACGCTCGAATCAAGTTCTTTTAAACGTCTTTGTCCACGGTATTTCAACGTTAAATCCCAGTGCACACATACGTATAAAAACGTAGTAGAATAACATGTACCAACCGTTGAATTCGTGTGTTATGGTTACGTTGAAACAACGAAAAAATGTCGCGGCAATCAATTTCTTTTAAACGTCAATGTCCACGTGTAACGTTAAATCAGACAATTACGACGTGTATTAAAGCTGGGTCTAAATCATTAGACTGAAAAAACATACATGACTAATGGTGGAATTCGAACCCACGCCGCCGAGCGACACGACTTTCCAAGTCGGCTAGGCTAGACCGCTAAGCCACTTGGAAACCCCAGTTCCATATCGTTTCCGTGACTGATTCGTAAAGCGGACGGAGGCTGTGGTAATAAAGCCGAACCGGGGACTTTAACTTACAATAGCTACGCGCCGCCCTCACTCGTTCAATTTCCGAACTCCTTACTACCTACAGTTTCCTTCTAACATCCATATTATCATTGTAACGGTCCGTCAATCTTCGGGTCGGTCTGTAGATGCTGATCGATGCTCTGCTTGACGGCGGTTCGGGTTTGCTCGTCGGAGTCCAGGTTCAGAAATAAAAGCGTCGATCACTTAGCAAATACAGTTTTATTTACAAAATAGTTCATATACCTACACGTATCCACAAATTGGGATATTTTACAGCGGTAACACTCACGTACAGGTAAACGAAATGTTAAACTCTCGGACGGTATTTTCGGTAGCGGTAATATACGGTGTGTCTCGAGGACAACGGTAAACTACGGTGTGTCTTACGGACACTAATCGCAGGACGGTGGTTCCGGAAACGGTGTGTCTTACGGACACTAATCGCAGAACGGTGGTTCCGGAAACGGTGTGTCTTACGGACACTAATCACAGGACGGTGGTTCCTGAAACGGTGTGTCTTACGGACACTAATCGCAGGACGGTGGTTCCGGAAACGGTGTGTCTTACGGACACTAATCGCAGGACGGTGGTTCCGGAAACGGTGTGTCTTACAGACACTAATCGCAGGTCGGTAACGCACTGTGCATACGTTCCCACTCCGGGTCAGGATATGCGAGACACCCGCATTGGGATAAGAGAGAGTGAGACACCCACTCTGGGATCAGGATGTGTGAGACGCCCACACTCGGTAAGAGAGAGAGAGAACGAGACTCCCGTTCTATGGTAAGGAAGTGCGAGACACCCGCAATCGGTAAGAGAGAGTGAGACTCCCACTCAGGGATCAGGATGTGTGAGACTCCCACACTTAGGTAAGGGAAAGAGAGAACGAGACTCCCGTTCTCTGGTAAGGAAGTGCGAGACACCCGCACTCGGTAAGAGAGAGTGAGACTCCCACTCAGGGATCAGGATGTGTGAGACGCCCACCCTTAGATAAGGGAGAGAGAGAACGAGACTCCCGTTCTCTGGTAAGGAAGTGCGAGACACCCGCACTCGGTAAGAGAGAGTGAGACTCCCACTCAGGGATCAGGATGTGTGAGACGCCCACACTTAGGTAAGGGAGAGGTCAGGATAAAAACAGGAGCGGTTGCAGGTAACGCGAACGTAGCACAGATTGTTAAACGCGTTTGAGTCAAAACATCGACGGATGAATGACTCCGCGAACTACTGCATTCGAGTCACGTCCGGTGACTCGGAATGCCCGGGAAGTCACTAACTTCAAGCCACGTCCGGTGGCTTGATAGCGCGGCGGAGCCACGACCATCGACTGGATGAGCCGGTGAGCGACTAACTCAAGCACGCTCCGAGCGCGCTTATAAAGGCTTGCGCGTGGTGGGGAGTCCCACTCCCTGAGAACTCCCACCCTGATTTGTATCTCTGCGCAAGGCATCCTAAATATACAGACTAAATAATATACAAAACTTAACTAACTATGTACAAAAATAGTAACGGAGTGGTCACTTCGTTACATCATAACATCATTAAATCAATTTTTCTAAAAATATTTACGCTAATTTAAAATATTCGACAAAACACATTTAATACAGTACTCTCAATTTACTTTATTATTTACAAAATTATTTCTATGAAAATTTTAAAAAATTACATGCTGCTCATAAACACCGCAGTATTGTCACGCTCTCTTCGCGCTTGCAATAAATTCAGCTGTTGGGGTAAACGTAGCTCTCGGTAGACGGTTCCGTCCAGGTATGGGCTTAAATCACTTGGGGTAGTTTACCCGAATAACAAAGACTTGCTTACTTTGTCCCGGTTCTCGGCTCTAAAAAGCAAGGTCCTCTTCAGAAAAACCACCGCACCACTTTTGGGCTTTATTGAGCACCCTTCGTTATTGGGCCACCTTCCCGCTCGGTCCTCAATCGACTGTCCCGCGCAATTAATCCATTATCCGTAGTTCAGCAAAGTGACCCCGTTAACAATTATACAGAGTGGAAAGTTTAACTGGAATAAATTCTGTAACTTAGAAAATTGCCATTTGTAGCAAAATTCTTGGAACAAGTCAATTTTTATTTTTATGGCGCATATTATAAATGGATTTCTTTAACTTTTAAATTATTTAGAGGGATGAAACAACCCCTAACTATTTTTTTTAATGGAAGGGTATGTTGAGTAATTTTTTTTAAAGCTTGTTAAATTGGGAATACAGCTACGTTTTTATTTTTTAATTTTTCTTAAACAGTAAAAGGCGAAAAAATAAAAAATAAATTTTTGACTAGAACGATTTTAACGCATCAAATGTTCAAAATGCTCGCCACCTCTCACTTGGCAATACCCTAATCGATTATAAATTCCATCCCTAACAGTTTGTAGCATTTCCGGCGTTACTCTCCTAATTTCATGCCGAATTTGAAGTTCTGAAGTTTTGCTACGTCGTTTGGTTTAGTCACATAAACTTCACTTTTTAAATACCCCCATAAAAAAGTCTAAAGGGGTGAGATCTGGAGATCTTGTTGGCCACTCAATCGGTCATCGGTCCTCTTCTTCCTATCCACCTATTGGGAAAAACTTCATTGGGGTAATTACGTACAATTAAATATTTAGCGCATTGGCAGCGCCATCTATTGGCTGCACGCAACAATACGATACCATATGGAATGCTTATTTCTTCTTATCAAATAATAAAAAAAATGGAGTTCCTGAATTTTTGGCATTAAAAACGGTTTTAGTAAAAAAATTCTTTTTTTTATTTTTTCCCTTTTACTGCTAAAGAAAAATAAAAAAATAAAACGTAGCTGTAGTTCCCTATTTTTTCAACATATCCTTCCATTAAAAAAAAACATAGTTAGGGGTCGTTTCACCCCTCCAAATAATTGAAAAGTTAAAAAAGTCCCTTTGTAATATGCGCCATTAAAAATAAAAATTGATCTGTTCCAAGAATTTTTTTACAAATCGTAATTTTCTAAGTTACAGAATTTATTCCAGTTATTGTGATACGATAAACATTTAGACATAAAACAAATAAATAGAATAGTTATAAAGTTTTTAATTTGCTTTTCAAAATATTTTTTGGTTAAAGCGTTAAAATAAGTAGATTTTAAGTTTTCTCTTTTAAAGACTGATATATTTTTTCAAATTTCCAACAAAATGAATCAGAACTCTCAGAAAAATAAAACTAGTCGTCTGGAATGGAAAAATGTAAGTAAAAAAAAATTAATAATATTGGTATTATTTCTAATTAATGTTAATTTACAGTTGCAAACAGCATTTAAAACCAGAATTCAGACAGGTGTAGTAATTAAAAAAGTGCATGTACTACCACGAAATTTCCTAGAGGATGCTGCTTCTCTCATTGTGAGCCGACTTCAGAATCTCTTGATGAAAACATCTGCATTGAAAATGAATCTGGTATTTTGTGGACAGTTTATGAAACCGAACACAGATATAATAGAATTTAAATATTTCAACACCAAAAATCATGAGATCAACCTTGGATCGGATCTGAACGAAATATTGTGCACATTATTTAATGAAATTATGGTAAAGGTAAATTTAAAACAAAATCATGTTTTAGATACTAATTTTCTATTTTTGTGTCTTAAGCTCGAATCCTTTCAAGAGAGAAATAGTGGATGGGGGTTAATTGCAGTTGTTAATTTGGTGGTAGCGTTTTGCAAATATTCACCGTTAAGAGGAGGAACAGGAGCCGATCGCAGCAGCTACATGGAATTACCTGTGAAACTACAGAACTAAAGTTCTTCTAAACATCAAGAATCAAGATCGTCGGTGTTTCGCCTATTGCATTTTGGCTCATCTCTTTCCTGCAACAGTTGGTAAAGACGAATGCGATCCTGCTTCATACCCGCAAAATATTTATGAGATTCTTAATTTCAAAGGTATCGAGTTTTCAGTAAAGTTATGTCATTTACAGAAATTTGAAAATAACAATAAATTTATATCAATCAATGTTTATGGTTATGAAAATAACATTATAGTAGGACCTCTTTATCATTCAAAAAATATTAAAAACTGTCACATCAATTTGTTATATTTGAAGAAAAGTCAACGTGTTGGTCATTTTTGTCTCATCAAAAATTTATCGGAATTATGCGAAAATCAAATTTCATCGAATGAGCGAGTAAAATTTATTTGTGATAGATGTTTATGTTACTTTCCATCACAAGATAAATTAAGTACTCATGCATCAGATTGCTCCCACCACGAGCCTGTAAAAATTGAACTACCTAAAGATGGTGAAAATATTGTTCAGTTCACACAATCAACAATCAACGATGAAATTGCCATTTGTTATTTACGCAGACTTTGAAGCTTTAACGAAACTTTCCACTCTGTATACAGCTGTCCCCAATGAGTATTCGTGACAACATGTATGTATATTGATTGACTATTGCGTTCTTTAGTATTTTTAATCACAGATTTTGGGCATCAAATTCAAACTAACTTAAAAAAAATTGACAGATTATGTCAACTTAAAAAGAGGATATGGTTGACTCGTATGTGCAAATCAGCAGTACTTTTCATACCTGTTTCGTTTCATTTCAAAGCTGCCAAGCATGGAGAAGAACCTCACATTTCAGAGATTTTTAATAAAATTAGAATTCAAAGGTGTGAAACACGATAGAAAATCACTGTACAATTAAGTGTTTTCTAACGTCAACATCACGTTTTGTAATGCATATTTATTCGGTATACGTTAAAATAACGTTATAAAACGTGGGTTAAAAATTCAGTTGTAAATTATGATTTATCTAACGTATTAGTTTCGTTAATTTTTTTCTCATTTATTACGTAGAATAGTAGATGTTGAATTAACGTTGAAAAGATATGGTAAGCAACGTACGGTAGATACATCGCATTTACTCATAGTATAAATCACGTCGTAAAAAGACAAAATTATTACATATTTATTTCACGTTATAATTACGTTCGTAGGGAAGTAATGCCGTACTTGTTAGGTAAACCAATTCTTAAATTATTTTTATTAACGGGGATTAACGGCTATTGTAAATAAAATATATTTTTTTGTTGGTCAATATTTCGTAATGTTTTTATTACTTCATCAGGAACAAAAATTGCTACAATAATAAATTACATTGTATACTTATGAAAATTGAAGCTGATTATTTACTTACTGAAGGTGAAAATAATTTATTTCTCCTTTCTTATTTGAAAATATATTAGAAATTGAGAATTTTGAAGTTGATGTTTGAACAAAATTATTTATTTATAAAAATATTTAAATAACAAAAGGACGCTAGATGGCCTAACTTATTAGATTGAAATAAATGAATCGCTAATTGCAGAAACGGGACATGTCACATTTTCAAAGTTCATGTTCAGGAAGTGAAAAAAACTGTCTAATTTATTTAAAACAAATGTTTTTTTACCTACGTTTCTGACTGCACTTTCTTTACAACTGTTGCCGTGGGTTAGTGTAGAGTCTCTTTGATTTGCATTTTTAAAATTAACGCACTTGTTATCAAATAGACATGCCCCCATTGAAAATGTGACATGTCCCGTTTCTGCAATTAGCGATTCAAATATTGTTTAGTCCGTCAGTGTCAGATCTAAAATTGACAGTTACGTCGTTATGTTCTTGAATACAAGACATTTCAAGAAAAATTCTGGTTTTATAAGAAGGTTCTTTTTCTAAAATTTTAACGTTATCAAAATTAAATCGATAGTCCTCATCGATTGTATGAATGGCTAATGCACAAGATCTTTTTTCAATCCTACAATCACTTTTATGTTGTGTAAGTCTGTTCTTGAGCCTTCTTGGAGTAATATTTTTTGTAATTTACTGTATATTAAATTTGATGTTAAAGTATTTTATTTTATTTTATTTTTTTAATTTAAATTAATTTATATTAAATTTGATGTTAAAGTATTATTATTATTATTATTTTTTAATTTAATATACAGTAAATTACCTTTTATCAAAAATATTACTCCAAGAATAACTTCTTTATTAAAAACAATTCCAATCAAAATAGCTTATTACAATCCTATAACTATTAAACAAATTTATACTAGTTTAAAAAATCCAACTCCTCTCTTGCTTAACTCTAATGTTGTGTATAAAATTAATTGTGATACCTGTAACAAATGTTATATAGGTCAAACAAGCCAATGGCTCAAGAACAGACTTACACAACATAAAAGTGATTGTAGGATTGAAAAAAGATCTTGTGCATTAGCCATTCATACAATCGATGAGGACCATCGATTTAATTTTGATAACGTTAAAATTTTAGAAAAAGAACCTTCTTATAAAACCAGAATTTTTCTTGAAATGTCTTGTATTCAAAAACATAATGACGTAACTGTCAATTTTAGATCTGACACTGACGGACTAAACAATATTTATTTCAATCTAAGGCACTCGATCTCTGTCTGTGGACACAGGTACTGCCATCATATGTTTTTGACACTGACAGTGGCTATTTGACCTTGAGGAAATTAGTTGTCAAAAATGACAAACTGGAATACTTTATGTAAATCAAGGCGCAAATTACTTTAAATTTTCATTTTATTGGCACAAAGTGTGAGTTTACAGCAAATTTAAGCGTTTATAGGAAAATATGACATGATAAATAAATAAATAAATTAGAAAACTGAAGAAAGAAACATACCTGAGATATTCCAAACTAAAAGTTAATTAATTAATTAATGTGCTAGGCTTTTTTACTAATGTTTATTAGCTTTACTAGCGACAAATTAACTGGTTTACGTACAAATTTTCTTGCATAAAATTCTCATTTACAAAAAAAATTGCGTATACTTACCTATACATATTTTAGATCAAATTTAAAAACAATGTCTGATGTATTTTAACAAATTTAGTTAAAATAAACAACAAAATGTGTCTTAAGTCAAAAAATATATTAAATTATATATTATATGAAATGTACAAATGTATCTATTGCGAGCTTATGATATTTTAAAAAGAAAAGCTGTATGTATGTACCTTTAGGAATGTTAAACACTTTAAATTTGCAGTATTTGATCTGTAATGGGCAACACAACATACTTTAGGCATTATCTAGGCTGTTTTTAAATTTATTACTCCAAGAATTGAAAATTGAATGGAACAACTGTCACAATGACAACCAATTTGTTCAAGGTCAAATAGCCACTGTCACTGTCAAAAACATATGATGGCAGTACCTGTGTCCCTAGACAGAGATCGAGTACCTTATTTCAATCTAATAAGTCAGGCCATCTAGCGTCCTTTTGTTATTTAAATATTTTTATAAATAAATAATTTTGTTCAAACATCAACTTCAAAATTCTCAATTTCTAATACATTTTCAAATAAGAAAGGAGAAATAAATTATTTTCACCTTCAGTAAGTAAATAATCAACTTCAATTTTCATAAGTATACAATGTAATTTATTATTGTAGCAATTTTTGGTCCTGATGAAGTAATAAAAACATTACGAAATATTGACCACCAAAAAATATATTTTATTTACAATAGCCGTTAATCCCCGTTAACAAAAATAATTTAGGAGTTATAATTACGTCCATATTAAACTGATCGTTAAAAAACACGTTATACAAACGTGGTATAATTATGGTTGCTAATTCAACCAAAAAACAACATTGCATTTTTCAACGAATAACGTTATTTCCACCGTAACAACGTGAAATTAACGTTGAATAAACGTACATGTTTTCGCTGGGTTAATAAAAGACTACCTATTTATATAAACTTTTTGACTTATAATAACCCACTCTAGACCCCCACGAAATTTTGATCTTTCCTCCCGGGACATCTTGTGTACATTAAAACCTTTTAGGTACAGGACGTAATTTTCCTTTGTTTAAATTGATATAAATCTATAAACTTTTTAGGTCCTGTGCACATTCGTAGATAATTACTTGTGCATACAAATAAATCAATAAACGCTGCTCAAATTAAAATTCTTTATTAACAGTTCCTTTTTTTGCAACAATAGTGAACTGTAATGGCCATTTGTTTAAATACGTAAATCACAAAAATAGCTGATAAGAAATAGGTATGTGCTAGTTTTCAACTAAATTCTAAATTATCTACTCTAGATCATTTGTCAAAATTTATATTATTATTTACAACAATCGAAGGCATAACTATTATTATTGTTATTTAAATGTAAATTCTAAATTGTTTATTTACAATCAAATTAATAGTCTGTTCAATTTCTTACGATTCTTATACACCAAACTAATGTTTACGAACACTTCACTTGCGTAATTTTATTGATTTGCGATCTTTGCACATTAATATATTTAATGTGGTTTGATACATTTAAACCCGTGTTATTTTATTAAACTGCTGCTGAATTTAACGTTGCCTGTATTTATAAGTTGTGCTAAAAAAATTGAAACGTGTCATACAATAGTAAGAATGGAAAAACATTTTTTGTGAAAACACGAATTAAAGTTTAGAAAGAATTTAGACACGAGTTACATTTCCTTTAATATGCAAAATTTAATTGATGTACGACAAATCACGAACTAAATTACTATTAATACATCAAAATCATAAATACAAAAATATTTCTTTACAACAATTTTCAATCGTCAAAACTAAAATAGCATAGCAGTATAATATTTATATTATGTTCAGATTTGCTAACCAAAATTAAATTGTGTTTTTTAAATGCGTTGGGTAGCAGTAAGGTAATGAAATGTACTTTTCGTTTGATGTTTGTTTTATTAGGTTGTTTAGAAAAAAATGTCGTATTATGTCTAGAATTTTTTGATTTCAGAAAAGTTAGATGATATCGCGGAATACAACTGCTAGCAGAAAAATCCCAAAAGGTCACTGATGACAATGGTGATTATATAGTTTAATCAAAATTTATATAATTATGTATATAAACATTCTGAATTAAAAAGAAGACTTTTTTTCCGAACAACCTAATATACCGTATGATTTTTAAAATTTTAGATAAAGAGAGGCCGTGAAAGCAAAACGTATGGCGTAAAATTAGCAAATACAACAATTTATTCAAAATAATATTTACAAAACTTTAAAAGGCATTCATCATTGAACCATATTTTCGCAGTGATGTTAACCAAAACGTACGTATGAGTTAATTTAAGCTGTATGTTTTCCTCTTCACGGCCTCCCTTTATCTAAAATTTAAAAATCATACGGTATTATGAATATGTGATTTTTGTAAATATTTAATACGATTCTTAATTAATGATTTAGTTATTGGATAAGAATTTTGAATAAGAAGGTTTTTTTATCAAATTTAAATTATCATAAATGAAATAAATAACTTTTTTATGTGGTGAAAATACTGAAAATACATACGAATAGGAGTTAGGAAAGAAAATAAAATTAATGAATTTTTATTATTCACTGTAGTATTTTTCTATCGGACAAAACGATGTAATCAAAGAATTTTTGCCGCAGGTGACCTGATCCGCGCGCATATTACATAAGAATGGGTTAGACCACGTCAGGCAGGTGATTTGGAAAGTTCGAATCACATTCTGTGCAGCAGGAAGTTGTGCCTCAATACGAATTCTTCTAACTTCGAATTCCGTCATTAATAAATATTTATCATTGACCTGTGAACGTAGAAGACGCATATTTTATTGACGTAGTGGAGTAACCTTGCCTTGCAGAGCCACAAACCTTACACAATGTTGCATGATGGCATGCGTGGTTGCATGATACGTGATTTAATGTTACAATCACAAAAAACCCAATTTGAAAACAAAATAAAATTGTACTACTAAGAACATTAAAAATTAAATAAAACAAAGAAAAAAAAAAGAATTTATGAAGCTATTATTTATTTTATCTTCGAAATAGAATATTTTCTTAACTAATAGTACAGTGAAACCTCTCTTATGTCCATATTCATAGTACTTTCCCTTAGGCTTTTCCCATAGGCTTCCTTCAACAAGCGACCTCTCAGAATGGGTATTGGATTATTGCAACTGCCTTACTACAATCTTATTGTAAGGGGTTCCTCATTGAGGGAAGCCTCAAAGAAGCACTATGAATACAGACATTAGGCGGACACTGATCGTGACTAGCAAATTGTCCCCTATTAGAGGTGTCCGCCTAATAGAAGTATAAATATATGTAAATTACATAAATGGGGGATTAAAAACTGTCTGGCTAAAAGAGGTGTCCGCCATGGGAGGTTTTATTGCCATTTATTTCCATTTTGTTTGATATCTACCGTTTTGGAAATTATAGCTCAAATCAATAAAAACGGGAAATGTCAAAAAATTGGCACATTTTTTTCAATATTTTCATAGTGTGAAAATGACTTTTTTAGAAATAGGTTACAATTGAATATGTGAGATTGAAAGGGGCCCAAGTCCTGCTCGAATGATTATTAGAAATTGAAGAAAAAAGGTTTTTGAAAGTTGTTTTTTTTAATATGTAAACTTTTTCTTTCACCTGTTACTATATTAAATTTCTTTGTGTTTAGATCACATAACCAGATCAAAACGTTATTTAAATTTTACCAAAATAATAGACACATACAATCTGGACTTGGGCCCTTTTTAATCTCGCATATTCAATTATTTGACGTTATATCAGTTTCTAAATAAATAGGTTATATTTTTCTGAAAGGTATGTAATGTCAAGTAGACAATTAATTGACAAATACAACCAAATTTACAATTGGAAAAATTTCATTTCCCGTTTTTTTTTTTTTAATTTCAGCTGTACTCTCCGTTCACTTTTGTAATGAGTAAACTAACTGTGATTTTTTTTGTTCTTATGTTTGAAGGGCGATTGGTATTGCGTGGTATTGCATTTAAGGGTTTGTCAGTCAAATTATCGTTTGTAGTTCTATCGTATGTAGTTGTCAGTTGCAAAATGCCATTTTCAAAAATGACCCGGAAATCCATTATGAAACAAACAAAGAACCGCATTTAGGTATAATTCATTCAATAAAATGTTGGAAAGGCATGGAGAAGGTGGCCAAATTGAAACCAACACAACCTAAAAATAAAAGTTCCATTTACAAGATACGGGAACTAAAAGAAATCAGGTTTCAACGGTAAAAGTTACTAAGGCCTGGTTTATTCACTTTTAAAGTCCCTAGATAGATAAAGTAACACAATTAAACGCCATTTTGAGTCAAAATAAACGCGCGAAACCTTGGAAACGAGGCACGGCGTCAAAATTCAGCGTGTTTATCCGTCATTGTGAGTCAAATTTAGATTTACATTGAATAATGAATAGCGGTACTTTATGTATTTAGGTCGGGTTTCTGGAACGTTTCATAAAGTTAACGGTCCGATTAAAGTAAACGTTGCTTTGGCTACACATGTTAGAACTATAGGAATATTTATTTTAATCGAACCGTTAACTTTATGAAACGTTCCAGAAACCCGACCTTAGTGACTTTATTCACTTTCAATTAACTTTAACCTTCAGTTTATTATAGTAACAATTATTTGTACAATTGTTACTATGGCCATAAATCGAAAGATGAAGTAAATTTAAAGTGAATAAACTGGGCCTAAGGATCAGTTTCATAATGGAACTTAAAGAAGACTTTAAAATTAAAGTCACATTCAGATGTGTAAACAAAGAAGTTTTCATATTTGTTTTGACATCTGAAAGTGACTTTAAATTTAAAGGCCCGTATTCACAAACAAAACTTAGGCTATGCGTTCGATAATAAATCGCTTGTAATTCATGATCTGTATGCATTTCAACGTGTTGCGGACGTACAACCAATATGGGTTTAAGTACAATTTATCAATTACTTTCCATAAAAGAAATTTTTGCAGTAAATAAATAGATATTCGCAATGTTTTAGTGAACGCATAACGTAAGTTTTGTTTATGAATACGGACCAAAGTCTCCTTTAAATTCCATTATGAAAACGGCCCTAAATCGTGTAACTTTAGTTACTTATCACAGAAGTGAATGTAATCTTCGCTCACTCTTGTAATGGGTAGGGGGTGGATTTGTAGGCTCTTAAAAGTATCAAAAAATTAATATTAGGCCGGTTAGCCAACATATTTTTAGCAATTTCATTGTAAATAAATGTTACACAAAATTACTAGATATTTTTTAATTAGGAGGAGTAATTTCAAATTTTCTCGCTACATTGACTTTGTAAAACTAAAGCAGAAATTAATTTTGCTTGGGTTTAAAGTTTACAAATCCTTCAAATAACTAGTTCTAGTAACATACATATTTCTATATATACAAATTTAAACACATGAATTATGAAAAACTTTAATTTTTAAATGCAGATGGAAGAATATGGGATGTTGTAGAACTGGACGTCGAACAGACTCAAATCAAACATAACTCAATAACATTGGGAACTTCTTCTGACGGGAAAATTTAAACTACTCCTAGTTAAAAAAAAGTCCTGTAGTTTAAAAATAAATAGTAGAATATTTTTGGCACAAAAACATCAAATACTTTATTGCAACTCAATCACTAAAACTCACAAATAAACATTATATGAAATCATCGCAAATTTTCGACATGTAAAAATCTTGAGTATCAAAACTCATTTTATTAAAAGGTTATTCTTCGAATGCACACAGAGAAAAATTTGTTGTAAAATGTAACACAATTATCGCTAAAATAGGTCCAGAAACAAATTATATGAGATATTAATACAAGTTGTTTGATATAATGCTACATTTTAGTAAAAATTAATATTATTGAGTATCGAGTATTGACAAAACAGCAAAATATAGTACAATTTTGTTTCTGGAGTCAATTGTGTGACTTTTTACTACAACTGTTTTCTCTGTACACTAATGCAAAAAAATTAAATTCTTAATTTTCATATGTCGAAAATTTGTGTTCACGGATTACGCCTCATGTCAACTGGGCTTCATACACTTAAAAAATTAGTAAGGACATTATGTAAACTATTATTGAAGAAAAGTTTTTACTTGAAATTCAATCATCACATAAATCATATGTAATTAGTGAAAAATTTTTAGGCTGGATAAATTAAATTCTAGGCAATAAAATTTTGAGTTAGGTACCTTTAGATAAAATAGGCAAATAAATATTGAAACAGGTATTTACACAGAATAAAATATGTCTCTAATGATAGCATATTTTATGAATCAAATTTATACAGTGAGCCTCTAAAGTATGGAATAAAATTCGTAATTTCTTTATTTTTGACATTTCGAAAAAACGCTTGGACAGGTAAATTTTGTTTTTAAAAAGCACACATTTTCAAGTAAAAATCAGTCATTTGTTTTCGAGTAATGACGTCATCGACATATGATAGCTCATTGAATTCTCTATCCAACCACATTAAAAATTTATTATGTTTTATGGGAAAAATTTTGAGAAAAAAATTATTGAAAATGAAATGAAATAATAAGAATTTAATTTTCGGTTAAATGACAAACCATGATTACTTGAAGACTTTGTTTAAATGACAAGAATGACATGTTTTCTTTTATTGTAGGTATCACTTTGGTTTTGTTGAAAATGTCACGCCTACTTCATTTGTAGGTAGTAAGATGATTCATTAATTTTCAATAATTTTTTTCTCAAAAATTTTCCCATAAAACAATAAATTTTTGATGTGGTTGGATAGAGAATTCAATGAGCTATTAGAATCAAGAAAAAAAATTGGTGGTTGCTATTAAAAAAAAATGTCGATGACGTCATTACTCCAAAACAAACGATTGTCAAAAATTGATTTTCACTTGAAAATGTGTGCTTCTTAAAAAAAAAATTTACCTGTCCGAGCGTTTTTCCGAAATGTCAAAAATAAAGAAATTACGAATTTTATTCCATACTTTAGAGGCTCACTGTATACTAATCTCAATAAAATGCTTGCAGTATTTTTAATAGGCAATATGCCTAAAAATCCGGACCCTAGTCATCACTTTTACTGACTAGGGAGTAATATATTATTTCTTTAACGAGTTTCATGTCACGGAAACTGCTGTTTACTCCCGGTCGTGGATAATAGTATATTACATAACGAGAGTTGTAAAGTGCAATTAATTTCACAAGTCCGTGATAGCTCTATAACTCGAATTTTGTACTATATTTTATCTACGACCACAAAAATTACCTTTATCTACGACCACTACTGTAAATGACGAATTACGTACAATATATAAATTAAGTAAGCGGATGTTTACAAACGTCGTGCGTAAATTAAGAAAAACGCACAGCGAGGGCATTGGCACCTACTTTACGCACGCTTGTAGTTAGATCTACGTAGCCGCACCACATTAGATTGACAGTCGTCGAAATCGCAAGTGTCATTGCTGATTATTTTGAACTT
Source organism: Dorcus parallelipipedus (assembly GCA_958336345.1). Lineage (NCBI taxonomy): Eukaryota > Metazoa > Arthropoda > Insecta > Coleoptera > Lucanidae > Dorcus > Dorcus parallelipipedus. Next base: position 35,931,915 of record OY284475.1, read on the forward strand.
GAATAATGAGGTAATTTTTGTGGTCGCAGATAAAGTATAGTACAAAACTTGAGTTGTAAAGCAATTATACACTTGTGGAATTACTTGCATTCGCCGCGAAGAGCAACTTTTCCACCGTGCGTAATATGCTATTTACAACTCTCGTTATGTGATATACTATATTATTCAGGTTTAAAATAATCAGCAATGACAGTTGCAATTTTAGTGACTGTCAATCTAATGTGATGCGGCTACATAGATATAACTACAAGCTTGTATAATGTTAGGTTCAAATGTCCTCGCTGTGCGATTTTATTACTTTAGCACGACAGTTTGTAAACACCCGCTTACTTAATTTATGCGTTGTACGTATTTCGTCATTTACAGTAGTGGTCGTAGATAAATATATTTTCATCAGACATATTCAGGTATTGTAAGTGATATATTCACTTGGCATTAGTTGAAATTTGTACCCTCACATCCAGAGAAATTAATAGACATAAAATCAAAATTGAAAATTCAGAGGAATCTAAAACTTACTTTAACTGTAACTTATAAAAGCCCCTACAAACGATCTGATTTTTAGTGTAAAGGCTGTTTTACATTATAACATTTTTTCGTACAAGGTGAGAGAGATAAGCTACCAAGGTGAATTCTGATTGGTTAAATTGGCACTTCTCACTCACTTTGTATCAAATTTTAGATAAAAAATGTCATAGTGTAAAAGGGCCATAAGAAATATAAAATTTAAACGTAAGAACATTCATAAATAAGTACAGTATAACCTCTCTTAGGCGGACACCCATCGTGACTGACAGACTGTCCGCCTAATAGAGGTGTCCGCCTAATAGAGGCTTTAAAATTAATTAATTAAATTAATAAATTCTTACGAAATAATACGAAGCAAGACCGGCACTAGCACCGATAGCTCTTTGTCGGCTTTTGAAATAAACGGTGTAAAAGACATCTGCCATTTTATAAGTGTCCCTGTGAAAGAGGTAAATTTCCGAAGAAAATAAAATTTTTGCAACAAATGTAATGTCCGTGTCCGTCTTATAGAGGTGTCCGCCTAATAGAGATATTAATGCATGTAAATTATATACATAACAATTTGGGGAATTAAAAATTGTCCTTCTATGAGAGGTGTCCTTGTAAGAGAGGTGTCCGTCATGAGAGGTTTTACTGTATATTAAAACTATCCAAATTTAAACCTGGTATTATATCATTTAAAATAATCTTCAGATAGTCGTTCCTCACACAAAATACCAGATACATTACTCAAAAACCAAATATTCAATAATATATGTACGAATAGTATTCCGTTTAAGAAATAAACATACATTTGGTGTGTAACTTAATAAAGAAACGGTGTATAGTTGAAAATAATATTAAATGGTACAAAATACTAGCCTGCACAACTTTTATTAACAAAATTTTTTGATAAAATGTACAAAAAATTCCATTTTTGCGCTTCCTGGAACTTTGAGACCCGCCGTATAATTACCTAATATTTACAACAAAAGAGAAAAAATTCAAAGGAGCTTAAAACAACATTTGAAATTATTTTAACACAGAAAATGATTAGAAATAATGTTTTAGTTATGTGGTTTTAATTAGTAAATACAGGGTACCTCAGAGAGTTTTGCACTTGTCGGTTGAGATGATAAATGAGTAAAGCAAGTCATGGAAATTTAATGTCTAAGTTGACATATTGCGGTGTTTATAAGCTGAACGAAAGACTTTTTCAATGAAATAATTTGTAAATAGTAAAGAGAAATTTAGAGTAATGTATTATTTATGTTTTACAGAATCTATTTGTTTACAATGCTTAAATTCAAGTGTTTATCAAATATATTAAGTTTGTAAATATTTATAGAAATAGGTGATTTTAAATTACATGTATATAATAAGTAAATTATTTAGAATTTTTGAAATATAAATACGTAGGATTTAAGGCCAGAATTGTAATAATTAGAATAATTGATTTAATAGTGCATGACGGATCGAACGTTTATTGGAAACTGTAAGCGGGAGCGCGGAGTTCGGAAATTGGATCAGTGAGGGCGCCGCGTGAGCTATTGTAAATTAGAACAACCGGCATAGATACCATATCCGCCCACTGACGATACACATTCACATCAGTGCTGCCAGATTGGGCGACTTGTCGCAATATAGCGTCCATAAGAAAAAAATGAAGTTATTTATAACTGAAAAAATTATTGTCACACAAAAATTTTATTTTCCTAGAAAGATTCCTATTACAAAGTTGCCTTAAGAAAGTATCATCTATTTTTTAATTAATTCAGTAACAAAAATGTTAGGGCCAAAATACGAAAAATGATTTTTCCAGTTTTTCCACAATAACAATAAACAAAAAGAAATAACGCAATTTTGAGGATAGATTATTAATCAGTATAAAATTCTGCAAAAGTGTCAAATTTAAACCTATATCCTATCTCTTATAATAAGTGAGATCCCAATGGTGAGACCGAATTGGAATCACCCTGTACATGGACAATTCAATAGTTAACTAACAAAAAAAGGTTAAGATGAATCCCATTCTACACTTTTTCTTTATGTTAACTTTTTTGGCCATATTGCAGTGCATTAAAAATAAACTTCAAAATTAATTTGCAAACATCAACCAAAATATCAGTAAAGGGCTTGTTTGAGTAAGTACCTACTGCTATTTTGTTGTGGAGATAGTAGTGAAGGAAATTCTTAAAATAAAAAAAAAATAGAGTTGGCTGTGAAAATTATCCATCAGAGTTTTTACTGTCAAGATCCGAAGATTTTACAACATTTTAATGGTCCTCCGAGCCGAATCAGCTTCTTGCTGACTTTCCGTGAATTCCTAATCTTCCGTGAGTAATCGTGATTGCGGACATCGAAAACTTTTATCTTCATGTGTATGTCGCAACCGTGTCACTGAATCATTGTCAATTCGATATGCGTGTGTGCAATGCAAGTGCCCGGCACAGCAATTGTTAGCAATTGTTACCAAAAGAAATAAAAGAAAAAATTGACAACGTAGAACTTCCCAAGTCTAACAAACTTGTGGATCATTCCTGTGCCTCACTCACAAAACATTGGGATAAATTTTGTAATAATCATGAAATATTAGAAATAGAGAAAGGAATCGAGTCTACAGAATACTATGAAAATGACATGTTCGCTCAGGCTGAAGTAGCCTATCTAGCAAGCTTGACAATCTTGGAGGGACTTCGAACACCTTTGCCTTCAGAAATGGACTCACCTGTAAGTTTGACTTCTTCTGTCCCGAGAGAGATGCTGCCTCCGCTTCCAAAGGTATCCATACCAGAGTTTTCTGGTTCCTATCTGGAATGGGAATCGTTTCGTGATGTGTTTGAAGGGCTCGCACTCAATAGGAATGATGTTACTAAAGTCCAAAAGTTGCTCCTGTTGAAGAGAGCTCTCAAGGGCGAAGCAGCTGTTTTGGTGAGAAATATTGCGAGCACAGCAGCCAACTTCCAGGGTGCTTGGCAGGCTGTATGCACTAGATACACGAATGAGCGCCTCCTAGTCAACGCTCATTTGTCGGCTCTCTTTGATTTACCGGTGATTTCACACGAATCCGCTTGCAATATGCGTGCTTTACTTGACTGCGTCCATGAAGAGCTTCGTGCTCTCCGTCAGCTTTCTCAACCGGTTGAGCATTGGGATGACGTAATAGTGTTTATGATTCTACGTCGTCTTGACTTATGTCTTGACTCCAATTCTCGCCGAGAATGGGAATTGTATATAACTGCCTTCGACACTCAGAAAAAATTGACCGATCCACAGTATACTCCGACGCAACCGACATTCGCGCAACTGGAGATGTTTCTTGAATCCAGGATTCGCGCTCTTGAAATGTCTGCTTCGGATCCATCGGCCAAGACTGTCTCCGGTTCCAACATGCTAAAGGCTCCGAGTCGCCGCGCGTATCAAGTGTCAATCCGTCAAGGCAACATAGGTCAACGGAAAACAACATGGTCGTTTTGCGAAAGTGAACATTCTAATTTCTCTTGTGACGTGTTTCGCCAAAAGAACCCGCAGGAACGATTATCCGAAGTTAAAAAACTGCACCTATGTTTCAACTGTCTCGGACATCATACAAAAAAAGACTGCAAATCCAAAATAACTTGTTCCACGTGTAAACAAGCTCACAATTCGCTATTGTACAATTCATTACAAACGAAGTTAAATGAACCAAAATTGAGCTCATGTCCATCATCTGTCAATCCGTATGACAACACGCTCAGTTCTACCAAAATCGTCAGCACTTATCTCGCGTATGATGGTGTTCCGCAGTCTGCATTACTGGCAACCGCTCTTGTGACTATTGTCTCACCAGCAGGCGAACATATTCAAACACGTGCGTTGCTGGACTCCGGATCCGAAGTATCATTTGTCGCTGAGCACATCGTTCAATATTTGCGACCTCCACGACAAAGCTCATCGGTTCGTGTCGTTGGAGTTGGTGCATCTGTTTCCCTATCCGCTTTCTCCATCGCCAAAGTTAATTTTGAATCTCGATTCGAAGCAGAAGCCCAATATACCGTGCAAGCATACCGCAAGTTACCGCGATTGAGCGGCCGCATTCCTTCTCGAAGTGTTTCTCCCATAGAACCATCACTTTTGAATGGACTTCAATTAGTCGACCCTACCAACTATAGGGATCAAAGAATTGGATTACCCTCAGAGCTGACGTCTTCGGCTCCTTGCTCCGTCCTGGGATACATGTTGTTGCTGGCTCTAAAGTTGTAGCTATAAATACCAGTTTGGGTTGGGTATTAACAGGCACCTTGGAGAACTCCACCAGTTCAACAGTGTCCTCACTTCAATGCCATATGGATTAAGATGTAAACAACACACTGAGCCGGTTTTGGGAGATAGAAGAAATTCTTGCAAACACCTCCAGAAGATGTGTGAAGAACATTTTTGTTCTACATATCGCCGTGACGTTTTATTGTTCAATTACCACAGCGCGCAGAAATTCCAAACGGTGAAAATCGTGATCAAGCAATGCGGTCACTGTTTTCACTCGAACGTCGTCTGGCGCACGATGATTTCCTACAGTCAAAATATGCAGATTTTATGCATCAATATGAATCCTTAGGACACATGGAAAAAATTGGAACTTTTCCCACCGCTCCGTATTGGTACTTTCCACATCACGCTGTGATTCAAGAAGGTTCTCAAGAAAGCAAGTTACGTGTCGTGTTTGACGCGTCCCGAAAGAACGCACAAGGTTATTCTCTTAACCAGGGTTGACTTCCAGGCCCTGCTTTGCAAAATGATCTCACCATCGTGTTGACCCGCTGGCGTAATCATCAGTTCGTCTTTTGCGCAGATATCGTGAAAATGTTTCGGCAGATTCTCGTCGATTCTTCAGATAAAGACCTACAACGAATAGTTTGGCGAGCCAAATCATCAAAACCTATTGCTGAATATCGACACAACACGGTTACATACGGTACAGCTTGTGCTCCATATCTCGCCATTCGCGTCTTGCGTGAGCTAGTGAATCTCGAAAATAAGCATCTGCCTAGTGGTGCTGAATGCTCGCTCATGACACCTACGTGGACGATATCTTATCCGGGGCCGACTCATTAGAAGAAGCTCTCATACGACGCAATGAACTAATCGAGCTTCTTTCACGAGGTCAGTTTGAACTAAGTAAGTGGTTTGCAAATCACACCGCGTTGCTTTGTGGCACAACTGGAGAGTTGAATTCTTTTTCAAATGTCATCGAACTTCCAGAGTCAACGAAGATGTTGGGTATCTTTTGGGATCCGAAAGCAGATAAATTCCATTTTAAGAAACGTGTTCCGCCGCCGCATTCATCACGAAGCACGAAGCGCATAGTGCTCTCTCAGGTTGCGCAGCTATTTGATCCCCTAGGATGTATATCTCCTGTTGTAGTAATCGCTAAGATACTTCTTCAGGACCTGTGGCTTGCAGAAATCGATTGGGATGAATGGCTCGAACCTCAAGTTGAACACCGTTGGTTAGCCTTTGAGAAGATTTGTATCATTTGCAAGAGATTAGAATTTCTCGATGGACTGGATTAAGCAATAATAATATTCGCGCTGAACTGCATGGTTTCGCTGATGCTTCCACCAGGGCCTACGCCGCTGTCATTTACCTTCACCTTACCGATGCAAATGAGACGATTAAGACGACTCTTTTGATTGCGAAAACCAGAATTGCGCCGGTGAAGACAGTTTCAGTACCCCGCCTTGAGCTTTGCGCTGCTCAGCTTCTAGTACGACTCTTGCTTCACGTTTGTCATGTAGAATCATTCTCCTCCATTCCATGCTTCGCGTGGTCTGACAGCATGGTAGTTATCGCTTGGATTCGCGGTCATCCAAGTCGTTGGAAAACCTTCGTCGCAAATCGCGTATCATATATTCAAACATCGTTACCTGGATTGGCTTGGCGTTACGTACCGAGTGCAGACAATCCTGCTAACATTGCCTCGCGCGGTATGAGTTCCTTAGAGCTCTCCAGATCACGATTATGGCAGTCTGAACCCCAATGGTTATCCGAGGTCTCGTCAAAATGGCCGTCGCTAACGAGTGCGATTCCTGCATCGCCAGGTGATGAAGCTCCTGTTCGAGTGCACCTAATGACCTAATGCATGGACAAGTAGATAGCACAAATCTCGATCTTTTATCTCGCTACTCGTCGCTGTCGCGTACGCTTCGAGTAACAGCTTATTGCCTTAGATTCGCAGATTTGTGTCGTAAAAAGACAAATGTATCCCGTTTCATCACACCGAGTGAAATTGCAGAGGCAAAAACACGTCTTATTAGGTTGGCTCAAAGCTCGTCATTTGTCAATGAAATTAGAGAATTGCAGAATTCGCATCCGATCAAACGTTCTTCGCCGATTCACAGTCTCCATCCATTTCTCGACGAAAATCAAGTCTTATGTGTAGGCGGGCGCCTCGAAAATGCTAGATTGCCACGATCTGAGAAGCATCCTCCGATTTTGTCAAAATCCTCGCCCCTAAGTCTTTTGTTTGTCCGATTTGCACATGAATCTGTCCTGCATGCTGGCCTATCCCTTACTGTAAGCTTTCCACAGAAGCACGTATGGATCGTTCGTGGACGAGTGATAGTCAAAAAGTTACTTCGAACATGTGTCGTTTGCAGACGACAACGACCTTCTCCAGGACATCAGCTCATGAGTCAACTACCAGAAGCTCGAGTTACGCCCAGTCGACCATTTCTTCACTCCGGGGTTGACTATGCGGGACCCATTCGATGCCGAACATTTGTCGGGCGTGTTCGAAGAACACATAAAGCCTACATTGTGCTTTTTGTATGTCTCAGCACAAAAGAGATTCACATTGAGGCAGTCAGTGACCTTACCACTAAAGCTTTCTTGGCTGCATTCCGAAGATTCACTACTCGTCGAGGTGTATGTTCGGAGCTGTGGTCCGACAACGGAACAACATTCGTCGGAGCTGATGCAGAATTAAAAGCGCTCTTTCGTGAGAGTTCCTGTTACTACCGTGAAGTAGCCACTGACCTTGCAAATTCCGGCACGTACTGGTATTTTATTCCACCAGCGTGTCCTCACTTTGGAGGTCTCTGGGAGGCCGGTGTTAAATCTACTAAGGGCTTGCTGCGTAAAGTTATTGGAGATCAGACGCTTACGTTTGAGGAATTATCGACGACACTGGCACAGAATCGGTCAACTGGTTCTACTACATAACCGCCAGTTGCCAGCCGGAAAGTGGATTCTTGGTCGTGTCATCGCACAGCATCCTGAATCAGACGGTCTCGTACGTGTGGTTACAGTACGTACTGCCAACAACGAGTTACGACGTCCGATCACTCAACTGAGCCCGCTAGTAGTCGATTCGAACCAAGATGCAACTACTCCCGAGCAAACATCCTGAAACGGTCCTGTCACTCCTTTGCTAGTTTACGGTGGGCAGCTTTGTGTTCACGTATTTTGTATATTGGTTTTAATTTCCTTGTATTTTATCATTGTTTGTGCCTTAACTGCACTCGTCTCTCCACAACGTTATATTTATTTCATACCAATGTTTAACCTATTTATTGAATCAGTTTCGCACGGTTTTGAATCGGTTTTTATCAGTAAAGCAGCTGAGTTAATTTCTCACTTTGTTCGAAGGTGGGCAGTATGTTTGAGTAAGTACTACTATTTTGTTGTGGAGATGGTAGTGAAGGAAATTCTTAAATTAAAAAAAAAATAGAGTTGGCTGTGAAAATTATCCATCAGAGTTTTTACTGTCAAGATCCGAAGATTTTACAACAGGCTATTTTATATTATTATGTCAGAGAAATCAACCCACTGTAAAGATCAGCAGTGATTTCCGAAATTTTCTGTCCGTGACTGTACATTATACTTGTGTTAAAAAAAATTCTAAATAAAACTGACTTGAGATTTTGAATTCTTTTTGGAAATTTCATTGAAATTTCAAAGAAATTTCATTGAAATTTCAAAGAAATTTCAAAGAAATTTCAATTTTTTCTTTTATTGTGAAATTTCATTGCATTTACCGTTGAAACGTTTCATATTAAAAATAATGAAATTTCCACGTTAAAAAAACTTTGATTATCATCGCTCTATCAACTCGTCGGGTCGAACAGCAGATTTTTCGCGGAGAGAATTTAACCAAATCGTACTAAGCGCATGCGAAAAATAATTTTTTTTAAAACTCTGCCTACCTTCTGGCGTGTTTATACGAATGCATGACATCCTGGACGCAATGACGTCCCGGACGTATTGTCAATGTGCTGCTTTAAAAGTATAAGTAAACGTTTTGAGTAAATAATATAAACTTTAACGGTCTAATAATCACAATTTACTTCCCGTTACGCACATTTTTAACGGTGTTGCTTATTAGTCGATGATAAAAAATCGAAAATACGTGTTAGTTAATGAAACGAGGGGGAAACTCGTAGGTTACGTGAAAGCGAAAGTGACATTTATATCGCTGCTAGCTGATATTTTTTCAAATTATTATCGTAATTAGATAAGCGCGCATTGGCGGTAGTTTTACAAGAAAAAAATTGTTCATACATATTTCTGCAACGTTGTTAAGGAATTTAATAGCATTTTTCACTGGGACTAAATTGTGCACTGAGTGCGTACTCAGAATATTCTCATCTTATTTTAACCTCACGTAATGAAACGGGATGGAGATATTCTGAGTGCGCACTCAGTGTACAATTTAGTCCTACTGAGAAAAAACGCTATCAGTCAGTAATAAGTAATAACTAGGAGCCGGACACGAAAGAGCGAGTGTCAATTTAAGTGCAATATAATGTTAGGCAGTTAGTGCCTACCAATATTCAATTGGATGGCTATATTGGCTATGCATGTGTTTTGCGGGTTGCTGTCGATCTGTTTGCGAGAGATTTTATGCTTGAAAGTCAGTGTTGCATGGGTGGCGAGGTCCACGAGTATTTGAGGAGCTTATTTTCAAAGTGCAACATGTCCAAAAATTGTTATGCGAGATAAATGGGAAAAACATATTTTTCAATATGTATATATATATATATATAACAATAATATATATGGCTTGCGATTGAAATAAGCGGGACTTGTTGCAATTTGAAAATTTAATAAATATTAGTCGCTTTATGTAATAGGACTTATTGGTGGTTTGTCTAAAAGGTTCAATAACCAACTTGTAGAGGAGGTTATACACTATATAACGACATCTACACTTCAAAATTGCAATTTTTGGACATGCTGCTTTTTGAAAATAAGCTCCTCATTTGTGCTTGTGAATTTTTTTTTCATAACTTTAGTTCTTAAGTTCCAGTTTAACAGCATATTATTGAATTTACTTTTATTTATATATAGATCACCACTCGCTTGTATCCGATTTACAGAAATAAAATTAAAAGTTCTTTAAATTTACGACACAGCGTCCTAATATGTTGACAGCTTTAAGCAGTACGCTCGTGTTCGATCAGTCATTGCTCACTCTTGTCCTATCACTAATAATGAAAAACTGAAATGTTGATATTTTTTACGTATTTTCCTTTCTCCCTTACATACATTTTTTCTTCCGTTATTTGCAATGGGTAATTAACTAATTAATTAATTGATAATAAGCGAAATCTTCATACTGTTCTGAAATATAAAACAGCCTGTATTACAATATAACTTCAGCTGAAGAAACCACTTTAAATTCTTATATATTTATGTTAAATATATCCTGATGTAAGAAAATAATGTTTTCAAATTAAACTAGACTTTGTCACATTTATAATGACAAGGTTAATTAGAAATGTGCCTTTTTAGGTTCATTGGTATTTTTAGGTGCATCCAGTATTGTTAAAATGGAATTTATTTAAAATAGTTATTTGTCTGCCTTGTCTTGCTTTGCTTTGCGCAGTACCCGCCAACTCTGGCCGAGCTACTTAGGCTCAATTTGCCAGTCACATAGTGTGATAAAGCTGGGTCTCAGTCCTTGCACAGCACAGTAGGATTCGAACCTACGCCGCCGAGCGACACGACTTTACGAAGTCGGCTAGGCTACCGCTAAGCCACCGGGCGACCCCAAAATAGTTATTTACCTTGTAAAAAAAACATTTCCTCGTGATATCTCTAGTTATTACACGTCCTCGCGGAAAATGATATAAAGAAGGTTAGGCCGATGTTTGTTTATTTTTGTGTGACTAACTTCAGAGATATGATTCGACGAGTTTACTTGAAATATTTAAATGTTTACATGTTGCTTGTCTACTCGTATTTGGATATCGTCATTTACTATTTTAAAAAGGAATATTGTAACTGTTTATATTGCAATTAAATTGTACGTTTATTTTGTTCACATGAAATTATTCATTGGCAATACTGATTTCATTAGGCTGCATTCTTATAGCGTTTTTCACTGGGACTAAATTGTGCACTGAGTGCGCACTCAGAATATTCTCATCTTATTTTAACCTCATGTAATGAAATGGGATGGAGATATTCTGAGTGCGCACTCAGTGCATAATTTAGTCCCAGTGAAAAACGCTATTAGTTCTTCTTCAAACCGCCTCGCATTTGTGAATTTTCCCTTTCAAAAACCTGATTGGTTCGATTAAGAAAAACGGTAAGATTGGTCGGGGAGTCCACAATTCTTAGGGGCAGTTGCCGTTTGAATTGAAGCTAAATAACCTGCCATGTTATTAGAGCAATTAATTTAAAAAATCATTTAATTCAAATTTTCTTGGCCATCCAAATAATTTGTTTTGTGTCCCCATAAACATATAGGGGTCAGTTATCATCAGTATTTTCTTTCTTTTCTTGTACTTTGCGAGAAATTGTCGTACAACCGGAAGCTCGTGCCACGGCACTAATTAAATTTTTCTTAGGAAAATCCGAGGGAGGTTTTACCGTCCTAATGTAAATTACTTCATTCGAAATCGTCCGCCGGCCACGTGCTGAAAATTCTCGATTGTTCGTAACATATTCATCATGATGCAATAGTGAAGAAACTGTACCTTCAGTCTCCTTGAGGATGCAAGTCCGATCGCCTTCTGAAATTCGGTGGGCTGGAAAAACAGGAATTTCTAGCATCAGGATGGATCGACACTAGCAGGTCACAGTCTTCCTTTTTTTTTAAATAATCTCGATACTTTTGCGTTTTTGAACACTTCTCTCTATGAAGAGAAATTTATTTAATACCCTCCACGAGTTCATCTCATTTAAAATATCATAAATATATAATTTAATTATAAATATTTACATAACGATTTTTCTTGATTTAATCATAGTCTAATTACTACATTAAAGTTTTTGTCACAATTTATTTAACATTCAGCGTTTACATAATAATTTATATTTTACATAATTACTTATATATTACATAATTATTAATATTTTGTCATTTAATTTCTAAATTTCTGTTGAGAATTCAAATCGTCTTTTGGGCTATAATTGAAAGAAAATTTATATCTATGTATTATCAATGTGAACGAAGTTGAATTCAATATCGTGCAAACTATCAAAATGTCATTTTATTGATATCATATTCAGTTACATTTAAATTAAAATTTAAGGCAGTTAAATAATATTTACCTTGATCATTTAAATTGCACATTTATTATCTATTATTGTTGTTCAACAACTTTAATTAAATATATCTCTATCTTTTTGGACGTTCTTCTATTTCTATTTAATTCATTCCAATTTAACATTTATGCATTTTTTTGTGGGTTTCCAAATTTTCATTTTTTGCCCTTATGTTAATCCCTTTAGAATAATAAAAAATTTGGTGGCGCTCAAATATCAATTTTCATGTTAAAATATAACACAAGTTCTATTCAGCTTCATTTTGAAATATTTATTCTATTGAATCCACAACCCTTGCTCTCCCTAAAAAGGCTGAGTACCGTTCGCATTTGTATAACCCATATTGGATGTTTATAAAATAAATTTAAAAAAAAAGGGCCATACTACAACTTTCAGAGCTGATAATGTCGTGTAACTGTACAGAGCGCTATTGTTTGTATGGGAACACGGAGATTCCGTTATTTGTTTTTTTAGCTGCGATTCCTTGTTTCGGCTTAGCTAATCAACGAAATTCAACGTTTTACTCCGAATCGATTTTCCAGTGCGGTTACTTGCTTCCACAAATTTACAAAAGCGCAATTAAATTAAACCGAAACCTCAGATTTTCAATGAATATACCTCGTTTTTTCTCTTGGTTATGGAAACGTTAGAAAGTCGACGCTGCGTTTCATAGTTAACTCATGGTTACTCTCATTTTTGCTTTCGTTTTTCTTGCATTATTTATTATTGTGCCTGCCCGGATTCTAGGTTGCTTTCTTTCAATCAACATAACGCTAATTAATTTGATTTGCGGTTATTTATGAAACTGTTTCGTTTCACACTTAGTTATTATGTTATTTTTCTCTGATGGAATATCTAGAATGTCCATTATACATATAGACACTTAAGGTATATCTTAAGTTTATTATTTATTGTAAAAAGTAAAAATCGGATACTTCGCATATACCTTTAACGAGAGAAATCTTATTTCAAACGTAAAATATAGAAAAACTCACTCAGTAATTTGCTGACTTAAAGAAAATCTAATTCCAATGGAACTGCATTCGGATAAAAAAAAGAAAACATGTTAGGTACTTGCAAATTTGAAAAGAGAGATAATAGTAAAAGGCCCCAAGCCCTTTATCTCTTAATTTTGAATTTAGAAGAAAAAATGCATAAGTTATAAATACATATCGTCCCTACCATGTCAAACTAATGAAGTGAAAAAATGCATTTTTTGTCACGTAAAAAACAGTACACTGATAAATCTTTATAAACTAAAAAGTACTAAAAATTGTGTAGGAAAAGGATAAAATTTGCAGTTTTGGCAATGCGCTGATTTTGAGTTCATTTTTTCTCTCCTGAAAACTATTGATTTTCACATTCGATAATTTGACATGGTAGGGACGATTTAGGTATGTATATCATTTAGATTCTTTTGTAATAATTATTCCTCAAACAACTGTTAATACAGTCATATACGAACGATTGCATCGATATTGAAAAAAATACAGTAGCTGATTAGAGTATTATTAATTGTGTAATTTTCCTTCAAATAAAAATATAAAACAGTTTAAATCTCAACCTTATCAATTGGCGACTCCAAGGTGGGACCAAGAAATTGATGGAATCAACTGGATTGACTGAAAGATAAAAAATTCACAAACATTTTTCAACTAAATTTCTTTAGGGAGTAGAGATAATTACCCAGTGGCGTCCAACAGAAGAAGAGTGAGGAATGTGCATGTGCTGTGGCATTTCGACAATTATTCTAACATTTCTGTAGGTTTTAATGCAAGCAAAAACTTTTCTAAAGAAACACCTTTTTTCTTAAAACGTAAAATAATAGTAAAATAATAGTTATTATGTAGCAATGCAGCGAAGTGGCTCTTTGTCGAACGAGTTTGCAAATTGCGAGCCAAGGCGAAGCCGCGGCGTGCAAGCAAACGAGTTCGACAAAAACACTTTACTGCCGTGATGCATACAACATTTTTTCGACTAACACTCACTCAGCCATTTATTTTGAAGTGTTAAAAACTTGCAGTTTATATCTATGTTTATAATTTCGTAAATTTTTGATAAATGTATTTCATTTACCTTATAATATGTTATAGGCGTTAGATTTTAAGATCGCAGCGCTACCGTGGATAAATCTGAACCTCTGTAAGCTACACGGAATTTTTGTAATGCACGTGTTTAAGTGCGTACTAATACAAATACACAAGTTGATTTAATGTGAATGTCACATATAATACAATACTGATACATCATACACTCAGGATCGACGCCAAAACACGATTTGTTGTGTAGCATACAAGGGTTTGTTTAGTTGACACCAGATGGCGAACGCTTAGCTGCAAACTCCAATAGACGAAGCTGGCGTTTCGATGACAACAAAAAATGCGATGCGAGCGCAAAAATCTTACTTTTTGAGTTGATTTGAATGACAAATTAATTTGACATTTAATTGGATTCGACAATAAAGCAGGCCATGATGCGGGGCAATGCTTTTTACAAATTATCTAAAAGGAATTAAAAATCATACTAATTGATCCAAAATAAAAAGATTTCAACAGTATTATTGAAAAAATAATCAAATCTAAAACAATGAATTGGTCATCATTTATAGATAAACAATAATATTAATTAGGATCGATTAATGTCACCTCAGAATAGGTCTAGTAGGTTTCGTCACAGTCAGGTAAAATATTTTACCTGCCTAGGCAGGTAAAGTATCGCTTTCTCGACTCGAATGAGTACGGTAAAATTGTACTTTCGAATGTGGTAGTCGAAAAAAAAGTTTTTCCTCTATTGCAGAAAATTCGTGGGCACAGTGTATACTTTTACATCAGCATATTACTGACAAGAAGGACGTAGAAAATCTGCATAAAAAAGTTAGGGTTCCCATTTAAAAAATTAATGATGGCGACACAGCAGAAAAGCAAGTGCCGATCGAGAAAAGATTTTTGCACTAAAAGGCAGGGTTTGAAAAAATCATGATTTTTATATAAAAATCCAAAATCGGATTTTTATGATATACAGGGATATTCACATAAACCGTTCGTTAAAAGTTTTCAAGGTTGCAGTTCACGTAGATATTTGAAATTTAAGGAGCAAGGGTTTTCCGTGGAGATCTCTTTAAATAAAATAAAATTGCCATTGTATCACTTCCGGTACAACCGGAAGTGATACAAAGGCAATTTTATTTTATTTAAAGAGATCTCCACGGAAAACCCTTGCTCCTTAAATTTCAAATATCTACGTGAACTGCAACCTTGAAAACTTTTAACGAACGGTTTATGTGAATATCCCTGTATGTATATCATGATATACAGGTTGTCCCAACAATGTGTTCTCGGGCCATATCTCCATGACTGCTGAAGATACAAAAAAATTTTCAACACAATTTCTTTTTTAATTTAAGAGATCTACAACACAAAATTATTTTCATTTATACAGAGTGAATCAAAACAGTGGTGCCGGTCACTACTTTTTTATTTCAAATGGCATACCCTATATATGAAACCAAATTTGGATTGCCCATAAAATTCTACACATTTTCTATATACCATTGCCTATACCTAAACCTAACCGTTCTTGAGATATTTAACATTTTGTCTAAAAACTGCCATTTGCAGCCACTATTTTATTTATTCATATTTTATTTATTTTTAATTCTAAGAAAAAGATTTTTGGTACAGATGTAGCTAATACATAAGCTTATCATAAGCCATTATTAAATGTACTTTTATCGCTACAGGGTGGTCATGGTAATAAACAAAATCTCAGAAATTTCAAAATGACAAAACTCAATTTTCTTAAATAGCATGCCCTATATTTTTCTACACTAAATTCTTCGTTTAATAAAGTACTTTCATTTTTGTTAAGTATGTCTTATACCTATCTGAGATATTTTCTGAGATTTTCAGATCTATTTGAATTATTTCCTTTCAAACGAACACTTGCCTAAGGTGGCTGTGGAATACCTGCAAACAATGAACCGGATGACATTAATAATTATTTTTCAAAGTGTTAGACTGTTGGGAACTTGTTAAGACATGAGTTATTAGATTTATTGAATTATTTCTTCACATAGCCAAAGTTGGTTGGATCCGCTGGCAACGGGCTTGACGCTTGGTCGAGCAATTATAGGTTTGTGTTCGAATCCCCTCCTGGTACATATGGGTCCTATGTGAGAAATGGAACACTTATGTGTAGGATTGGGTTCAGGATTCATTCGGCCCCTTCGAACTAGGTTTTTTGCGTTTTCCCGGTTTGTAAGACGAATGCCGATGGACAAGCTGGCAATATTACAATAGACAGCTTAACGCATCCCTAACAAGTTCATAGAAAGCTTGGGGCATGTATGACGTAAGTACAAAAAAATGTATAACTTTTTAAAGGAGTCACGTACTTGAACTAAGTAATGCCTTGCTACCTACCTGTGCGGATAGGCAGAAGTTTATACACCGGAGCGGAATATTCCGGTGTTTCCAGCCAGCATCAGTGGGACGGGGGGTTCGAATCCAAATCGCGAAGGCCAATCCAAAAATAGGCGCCACTTAATTTTTTTGAACGGAGAAAAATGTGAAAAATTAAGAAAACACGGTACGTCCAAAACACTTTGAATTTAATTGACAATTCATCGATAGAAACACAAAAATAAATAAATAGTAAATTGACAACATGAAAAATTGCTTTACAGAATACAAGTACTTTTTGTCGGATCCGAACTTCGCATTATTCTAAATTAAAATTATCCAAACAAGCAAAGAAATTGTCCTTAACTTAGTGCGAACGACGACGTTCGTCGACGTATATTCTATTCACAAAAAAATTATCGTTACTTAACGAATGAGTGTACGCAACAAAATTACATGCTCAATTGCGGCAGCTTCAAAAGATCAAACAAAAAGGTAAATCACCATACGCATATTAATGCACATAAATAAATTGCAAAAATCCGACTTGTTTTCACCGATGTCTCAGTCGTTCGTCGGCGTTCTCGCGGTCTGGAATCAGCGGCGCAGGTTAGTGAATAACCGGCCTTCTCGTCAAGGGCGGGGAATTCCCAACGACGCAGTTTCAGAGCAGTCGCATAACTAGACCAGGACCACGCTCAGTAGCTTTCACCGAAGCAGCTCCCGCGAAAATAATTAACGCTAAAATAGTTCCTACTAAAATTAGCTCCTACTGAAAGCCTATAAACACGGAAAGAAAACGAACGTAAGGGCCAAATTCGAGAATAATTTCGCATAGAACTCACCCAGTATCTCAACCAGGCTGGAATAAACCACGAAGCACGCGGCTTTCTTGTCTCTCAAGTGGATCAATCAAATTCGGCGATTAGCCGTATATATGCACTAACATCCCTTCGATGTAATGGGCACACAAACAAATATTTAACGAAAGAACGTGTGATCCACGGGACTGATATATGAGTTCTGAAGCGGCGGGATAATTCTCGTTCGACAGAAAAGGGACGGTTATCAACGAGAGAGACACCTTCAAGTTTACCACTGGTGGGCCTCCTCGGCAACAGTGAGGGCCAATCATCGAAAAGGGCAAAGGTCGCGGATAATACGCGCCGTGAAGTAGGACTTCTTTAAAATCTGACAAAACTCTCCACGTACACGCGATTTCGACTCTAAGCAAGGATGGGCTAATTTTATAAAATGAATTTGTTTGTTTGATTGAAGGTTCTTTTAGCGAAAACATGTTGGAACGAAATTTTGAGAAAACTACGCAGGCGAGGGAGGATGCGTTCCTACACCTAACGTAAGACGGAAGACGACGCGTTCCAAAAATAATCCGGAACGTCGGAATGTGCATATACAGGGTGTGTTTGGAACACAAATGAAAAATGAACTGTAACAGCCTGTACATTATTGTCACTTAAAAATTAATTATTAAAGCCGACAGCTTCATTTGTTTGCCGTTTTCCACGGCCACCTTAGACAATAACTCTTTTTAAAAGAAATAATTCAAATAAATCCAAAAATCTCAGAAAATATCTCAGATAGGTATAAGACATATTTAACAAAAATGAAAGTACTTTATTAAATGAAGAATTTAGGATAGAAATATATAGGGCATGCTCTTTAAGAAAATTGAGTTTTGTCATTTTGAAATTTCTGAGATTTTGTTTATTACCATGACCACCCTGTAGCGACAAGAGTACATTTAATAATGGCTTATGATAAGCTTATGTATCAACTACATCTATACCAAAAATCTTTTTCTAAGAGTTAAAAATAAATAAAATATGAATAAATAAAATAGCAAATGGCAGTTTTTAGACAAAATGTTAAATATCTCAAGAACGGTTAGGTTTAGGTATAGGCAATGGTATACAGAAAATGTGTAGGATTTTATGGGAAATCCAAATTTGGTTTCATATATAGGATATGCCATTTGAAATAAAAAAGTAGTGTCCGGCACCACTGTTTTGATTCACTCTGTATAGATGAAAATAATTTTGTGTTGTAGATCTCTTAAATTAAAAACGAAATTGTGTTGAAAATGTTTTTGTATCTTCAGTAGTTATGGAGATATGGCCCGAGAACACACTGTTGGGACACCTGTATATCAAAATATAAATCAATAATTCGATTTTTCGATTTGTAATTGTTGTCCGTTCGTCTTATTACATATTGTAACGATTTTAAGGGTTCTATTACTTTTTGTTTTAAGAACAAAACACGATATAGTTATTAACTAATTTATTTAAAGCAACGATTTATTTATAAACTTACACTATAACACTAACATTTATTTACAAGCTTATATCTAATTTATTTTAAAAACCGAGCGAAAAATCTAACGTGAACTTTTAATGCGAAACTGTATAAAGCCGAATTCTTCTGAACTGTGTCCCACTCCCGGCCGCGTGCATTTATAAGCCGAGCCTGTTGTTCTCGCAGTTTCTAGAGCGCGACAGACTGTCTGGTCTAGTTTATTCTGCCGCCAGCATTCTCTCGGCTGTCGCATAAGGTGCGTCGGCTAGACGGCTGTGACGCAAGAGACAGTCTGACGCCGGGTGGTGTCGACGAATCATTACAATATTCTTATCATGATAAAACAGAATCAGGCTCAAACAAAATTAATAAACAAGCTAAACTCAACTTAAATTCAGAATAATTGTTTTGGCCGTCGCCAAAATGTTTGCCATCTTCCCACATCCAGCTTAAATTTCGCTTTTTTGGAGCTTCTGAATTCATATATTTGAATATTAAAGCTAATTTATTTTGCTTTTTTATAATATTTCATAATAGCTGTACTTGTACTTTCAATTCCTGTACTGTCAATTTTAAAATGTGAATAATAAATATCCTGATATTTACCAAACATAAAAATCCCTGATATATATCATTGATAAATATCTTCAAACACTGCTAAAAGGTGTCTTTTTAAAATTGAAAATTTACCTGCTTCAGGATTTTATTAAAAAAAATATTAAATAAACAAACTAAGGGCTTGGTGTGTCAACACCATGTATACAGGGTAATTGAAATTCGAGGGTCAGCATGGGGATCTCGCTTATTGTAAGAGATAGAGAATCGGTTAAATGGAGACAAAGTTGCCAAATTTCATGCTGATCAATAATTTGTTAAGAAATTTGAAATATCTCGAACGGTTTCTTCACAATCGGAAAAAAACTGAAAATTGCGATTTTCGAAAATCGAACATAACTTCTTTATTTATGGTTTTTTTTTTCAAAATCTGTGAAAACATTCCTGAAGCAACTTTTGACGCTTGAATGCCGAACGTATTTGATTTCTGGGCGATTCGTTTCTGTTATTCCAGAGCCAACTTCATTTTTTCTTACGGGCACAATTTTTGTTGTTTAGACAGGTAGATAGAACATTTATTTCTGCATTCATTGATATGCCACACTTGCTATTTTGTTTTCATTTTCATTGAGAAATTTTGAAAAAACTGGAATTAAATTATGTGTACACATTAAGTTAGCTTAGGTTCAATTGTATGCTGCATAGGCAAGAAAATGTATACTTTTGTTTAATTGGTCTGTCATTAAATACAGACTGTTGCAAGAATGGCGTATCCAAATGTGATATGTTGCATATTTTTTATTGTCACAACGAAATTCCATTACAAGTGCTCAGCGGTATTCAGAAACTTGTCCGGAAAGAATTCAACCAATTTTTCCTAATACATAACATAACAATTTGATTCAAAATGATACAACGTATGCGGCTATGTATTGCGGAAAATGTAAATGTCTTCGAACAAATGCTCTGATTTTCTTTCTGTATTCTATTTCTGTAAATTCTCTTCAATTTTCAAATGTACCATTTTGAATGAAATTGTTATCCACCTCGGAAAAGTGTGTAATATGTACTTGCTTGAATTATTTCCAGATAGGTTTCTAAATTCCATTGAGCACTGGTAATGGGATCTTTGTGACAAAATTCGCAACATATTACGTCTTTCTGCATTTGAATACGCTATTCTGTATTTAATGACAGATCAATTAAACAAAGGTAAACGTTTCCTTGGTTACGCAGCATACAATTGAACCTAAGCAAACTTAACGTGTGAACATAAACTAGCTTAATGTGTGCATATAATTTAATTTTAGTTTTTTCAAAATTTCTCGATGGAAATTAAAACAAAATAGCAAGTGTGGCATACCAGTGAATTCAGAAAGAAATGTGCTATCAACAATAAAAATCGCGCCCATCATAAGAAAAAATGAAGTTGCCTCTGGAAAAATAAAAACGAATCGCTCTAGAAATAAAGTACGTTCAGCATTCAATCAAGCATAAAATCGTAAATAAAGAAATTATATTCGATTTTCGAAAGTCGCAATTTTTGGTTTTCCACCAATTCGCGATTGCGAAGAAACCGTTAGAGATATTTCAAATTTCTTAAAAGATTATTAAACAGCATGAAATTTGGCAACTTTGCTTTCATTTAATCGATTCTCTATCTCTTATGCCTGTTTTACGCGGTCATATTTTTGTATCAAATTTATTACGAAGTGAGTGAGAAGTGCCATTTCAACCAATCAACATTCACTGTGGTAGCTTATCTCTCTCACTTCGTAATAAATTTGATACAAAAATATTACCGTCTAAAACAGGCATTATAATAAGCGAGATCGCCATGCTGGTTTTCGAATTTCAATCAGCCTGTATAATATTTTGTAGTGTTATTGGTCGCAAAAAATATAGTTTTTTTTTGAATAATCATAATCAAAGTTAAAAAGTTGATAATAAAACAATTTTAGTCCATATTAAAAAAATACATTTTATCATACACCAAATGTTGAAAATATTCACCGTTACTTTTCAAACACAGTTTTACTTTTGTTTTTATATTTACAAAGATATTCTATAGGCAGGACTTCTTGATTTATACATGTATAAGTTTCACGTAAGTTCTTCATTAAAAATTTTGCTCATTTTTGCTTTGCTCAAAAATTAAAAACTGACCTACCACAAGAGCGCGTCGCCTTTTGTTTGAAAAGCTCTGGTCATTCGTCAGTACGTCTACGCTTTTTATAAATACAGTGAAAGCTCCCAAAGCGAACAGCTCTCTTAAGCGGACACCTTTCTTAGCTAGACAGTTTTTAATCTCCCATTTATGTAATTTACATGCATTTGCATCTCTCTTAGGCGGACACCTCTAATGGACGGACAGTTTGCTGGTCACGGTCGGTGTCCGCCTAAGAGAGCTTTCACTGTACATCAAAAAACGATAAATTCCGCAAATGTCACAGTCACTGGGTCAGTGTCTTGCACAACACAATTCGATAACGAAATCTTTGTCTATCTGTTTCATTAGATAATAATCGATAATAAATTACATCGTGATATTCCATACTTTGTAAATAAATAAGTAATAACACTATGTGATTTAATTTGTTAATTTCGCATGTTAAAATGTTGAAAGCATGTTTTAAGTACATTGATTAGAAACAAATTGATGACAGGAGAATTTTGCGGCAGCGAACTTTTTTTTTGGCTCCGTCAAATAAATAAGTGTATTGATTGCATTTAATAAAAATGTGTACTTTAACGCTTTTCCTAAGTTTTGAGAAGAGCATTCTCAAATCATGTACTGTAGTAAAGTAGTAAGGTGCGATTTTATCGCTCGTGTTTAACAGTACAAACGTTTATTGTTTAATTTACGTATAAATCACTATTTGCTTTCAGAATATTAAAGGATAAACTACGTCTAATAATTAAAAAGCAAATTTCAACACAACATTTGCAACAATCGTAATCAACTGGCGCTGTGAACAGGCGTACATACACTATACGCGCGATCTTTTAGAATTTTGTTTGTTTAGTCTGAACTCTGAACGTAATAAAGAATCATAAATTAACAGATGACGAGTTGGGTGGGTTTCTTGTCCCAATAATACCGACTGATTTTTTAAATTTTTTATCAACTCTTGCCATGAAATCTGGTCTTAGCTTAAGTGAAAAGTACATCATTGCATTCCTTTATGCTGTTTTACGGTAAAGCTACGGACATGCCGTTCAAATTCCATGGCAGGAGTTGATAAAAGATTTAAAAAATCACGCAGTACTTTTAGAATGTAACCTCAATTGAATTATCTATTTTTTTTACTTGTTTGATAGGATTCATGATTACTGTTTTATTTTAAATTAAGTAAATAAAGTAATATTACTATGGTGCATAATATTATCAGGCGTTTTTTACACAATATTTAATATGAAAAATGCCTGATAATTATGCACCAACCTATTACTGTTATGTAAGAATTATTTTGTGAAAAATCTGCATTCCTATTACTTAAATATTAATTAAAAAAGTAGCTGGGAATCGCCGTATTCTTTCGTACGAAAGTAATAAATGACCTGCCCCAACGTTTATTGTATTGTATCTGTGGGTTTACTGCCCTATCATTTATTGCGCATAATAGTAAACTTTGCTCAGCCGGGGCTTTAAATCTAAGCCAGCGCTTCTCAAACGTTTTATGTAACAACTAAAGGTATACTTTTCCGGAGTTATTATTGACATTTTCTCCAAACATATGTCATAATTGTGCTTCTTTTCTTATGTATTAATAATGGTTACAGTATGTGAAACTTAATTGATTACACCCTGCATTTAGATAGCACTGTGCAATTTCATTTGGCAGTTCTAAATTATTAAATTGTTGATTGAATACGAAGTACCCAAATAATGAAAAATCGAACGGCTTACGATCAGAGGGTCATATACTGAATTGAATTACACACTTATAACTCGATAAGCATAATATTGTTGCAAAAGCCCAAATCGAACTTGCAGTTTACACTGTACGCCCATCTTACTGAAAATAACCAAACATAGAGTTCTTCATTGTCTAGTTATTCTATGAATGGTTTCAAATAACCTTCCCTATATAGTTTATCAGTTCCAGAATTTTGAAAAAGCACAAGTCCATAGCTTGTCCCTGGAGAAACTGTTGATCACATTCCATCCTTTTACGGATGCAAAGGGATCTCAACAAAAACATAGTTTTTCAGTGCTCCAAATTCTAAAATTTTAGGAATTAACGTACCAAAAAAATAACGGGTGCCCAACAATTATTGTAGTACTAGGTGGCTGTGGAATGAAACATTTTTAACTCATTATTTTTTCAAATTGCAATAAAACATTAAATACGTAAACAAGAATTTATTTGTTGTTTGACAGTCAATATTTGAGGCGTTAATTCAACGATACGAAGTAAAAATCGACATTCATGTTTAACTCCACAGCCACCCAGAACTACAATAATTGTTGGACACATATTACATAGAACTAAGTTTCATCACTAAAGAGTGTTAAATCCAATATTCTGTTGTAATTGAGATCGTTTTGAAAACTAGTCACAGTACTCAATGCGACCGGAAAATTCATGGATGAAAGTTCATGGACAGTTGTGATTTTGTATGGATGCATTATGTAATCTCTTTTTAACAATTTTGTAACAAGTGATCAAAGGCACAGAGAAAATTAATTTAGTAGTTGACATTTTACTGTACAGGGTGGGCCAAATTTCTAGAGGATTTAGATAAAAACTGACCACGGTGCCTGAAGCTCGTTTTTTATTACAAAATTAATGGTGAAGACTGCATTTTGATATCTTGTACCACTTCGGAGCTACAAGGTGTTATTCAAAATTCTGCAATTAATATAAACCATCCTAGCTCTTTTGTTTAGGAAAATTTCTGATTTCTGAAAAAACTTTCTTAAGGCACTTTTCAAATTCAAATAACCAAAGAAACTTTTTTATTATTGATTTTACGCAATTAAGGCCCAGTTTCATAAAACATAGTTAACCACTCGTTCAAGTTAATCGTGTGATTAAGCAATATCATTGGAGGAAAGTTTAAATTTCCTCCAATGATATTGCAATGTCATTTGCAAAGAATTTATAGAGAAAACAAAGTACGGCGTTTAAACCAAAGCTCCGACATACACTTCAAAACGGAGATGAAGAGAAGCGATTGGACTTTTGTTTATTGGTTGGTGAGAATTACCTCGTTGATAAAAGTTTTCACAGATTTATCTATTTTACTGATGAAGCCACCCTCTGCACCAATGGTCACGTTTCATCACAAAACAGTCGCTATTGAGCTTTTGAAAATCCAAACTACGTCATTGAAAAACGAAGTCAACGTTATAAAAAAGTGAATTTGGTGCGGAATTTTTTACGATCGAATCGTTGGTCCAGATTTTATTGACGAGAATTTGAATCAACTTGTTTATGTGCGTCTTTTAGAAACTTATCTAGTACCGTTTCTAGACAATTTGCAGCTAGAAAAGCGGCGTAAGATTTTTTGGCAACAAGACAGGTGCCCTGCTCATTCGATGCTTTTAGTACGGCAGTGGTTGACAGATCAGTTCGGAGAAAGATGGATAGGAAGATTTGGACAAATAAATTTTCCTGCCAGATCGCCTGACCTTACACCTCTTGACTTTTTATTGTGGGGTATTTTAAAACAAAAAGTTTATGCAGATGACCTGCCGCATGATCGAGAAATACTAAAAGCACGAATAAAGGACGCGTAAGTCGATGGTGAATTTATTAAAAGGATGGAAAAATGTGTGGAAGTTGGAGGTGGTTATGTAGAATAATTTTTGTTGAGTTTCTTAAAAGTAAATGTAATTGCGTAAAATCAATAATAAAAAAGTTTCTTTGTTTATTTGAATTTGAATATATCAGCCACCCTGTAGTTAAAAAACTTAAATTTATGTGTGGTTTCGGAAGATGCTCGAACAGTAGAATTTTTTGTAAATAATACATTTTTTGTCTAAAATCAATAATAAAAACGCTACTTTGATATCGGCAACATGAAATTAAGAAATTTGAATTTTATAGACAGACTGTAGTTCAAAATTTAAATTTAACGATTGTTTCTGAAGTTTCTTGAGAAGCAGAACTTTTTGTAAAGAATCATCTTTTTGCGTAAAATTGATATTAAAAAAGTTTTTCCTCTTGTCAACTCCATCCGGGGACACACTGTATGTATATAAACATTCTGAATTAAAAAGAAAACGACAATTTTTCCGAACAACCTAATATTATTGTACTTTTGGATTCCTTGTTACTCGGAATCAATATCTAGAACCAGGTCCTAAATTCCCAGTTCTAATACAGAGGAGTTTGCAACACATTCCGGAATGTTATTTCTGTCCACCAACCGGTTGTTTAATCTTGTGAACGGGCGCTTGTCCGCATTTACCGTGATTTAAAACATAAATTCTATTTCATTACATTTTATCATGCTCATAATTTATGCGCCGCTAATTCTAAGCTAACTACGAACATATCGGAGAAAAGTATTTCTTTTTTGTAGCAGCAATCTGCAATTAATAACAGTTTTAAGAATTTCGACATTTCCGATTATCTAACACCACGGATTTTAGCACGTAGTAAATAATTGCATTGAAAGTTTTTTCGTCTTTTAATTTATTGGACAAGTTTTCCTTACGTAATAAATAAATCGCTTAATTAATTCCACGTATTTGCGTATGCACGTGAATAAAGTATAGATAATAGTTCAAGCCAAAGAAAGCGAAATGGATTATGTTTCCCATAGTCTAAAGGAACCGGGTCAATTCTTTCCTGTTCGCGCTAATTAGACGCAGTATTAATATACATAAAGAACTAGTTCCTGTTACATCATGGACGACTTTCACTGGCGTTTGCTGGTAACAAACTTACTTAGCGTAGGCTTTTTCTAGTAAACCGGGCCAGAAATGGTCGGAATGTTGGCTTTGGAGGAAGGCCAACCGACCGTGGACGGTTGGAAGTCGATCATCCACCAAGACTTCAGTCCATTCTCCGCACCACCATAACCTGAAGCGGAAAACTCCGGCGTACTGTTCGCTGTTGAAAGATTGGTCGGCGGGAACCACCCTGTAGAACAACCCTTTATTGAGGTAGAGCACTCCCAGACAGGACACGAGCCATCTGTCTCCTGAAAATTAAAAAAATGAAAGTAAATAGTTACTTTTACACATAAAGTTGAAATCTGGGGTGGTGTACGATTAACAGAAGAAAACGTAAAAAGAAACGCTCTAAAAATTTTATATAATTACAACAGCTCTTGTTCCATTTCATTGCATACACTATAACTACATTATCAGCTTTTCATTGACATTGACAATTCAAGTAATTAACTTACAAAAGAAATAAAGTTCCTTTTAGTGAAATTACTGCTTACTAGGTAGTTAAATGACAGATTTTTCCTTACAAGACAGATAAATTTACAAATGACTTAAGAGGAAGTTAAAAATGTGTTTTTCTTCCAGCAAAGCTGAAACAAATAAAATATGTGAGACGACGACACATCCTGTTCAAGATTAAACGTGCATATCCTGCGTTGCACGTGATCTTTAGGCGCTCAATTCATTGCATATTAACGACTTCATTAGACGTGTTCAAAATAACAAAGAAACAGTTTTAAATCTCACTTACGGAAAAAACATTGAGCATCAAATATGAAGCCTAGGAATGAATTAAGATCACATTTTTCAATGGTTTACATTCTTGAAATCTAAAGTAATTTGATGATTAAAAATTTTATGTATGTGATTTTCCAGTTATCTAATCTTGTAAAAATGGTACACTTAAAAAATAATTATGGTCTGCTAAATGACTAGTGACTTCTGGCCTGGGCAACAGTAGAATTCAAAGTTGAAACGTGCTCCGCTAAGTGCTAATTAACAGAGACTTTCTTAATCTAAAATTTTGAATTTTCTCACATAGCTTTTCACAACAACGGTCCAAGTAGTAAGGGATCGGGCTTGCAATTGCATGGCCGTCGCGTCGGTCTGAACCGCGCTCGGGATTTTTCTCAGGGGTGTTCGGTATCGACTTCAGGCACCCTTCAGTGTTGGGGATAAAATTCAACACTGCTTACCCTTAAACGGCGAGGAGGTTTGGAAGTAATGAATCCATGGAACACTTTACACTCACTCAAATACACTCTCGTTCCTGAGGCAACCACCACAGAAAAAAAAAGGTTTGCGAGATATGAGTAATTTAAACGGAAAACTGTTAACATTCTGCTTCGCATGCATTAATAGCTCTTGAAAGTTCCTTGGCATAAAGTTGAAATAGAAATAATAAGTTTTTTCAAAAGGAATACCCTACATTTAACAATGCAGACAGGTCCTAAACCTTATGTAGGATTAAATTTGCCATCTTTTTAATGTAATGTATCCTATTCCAAAACTCATATAATAAAGAGATAATTTTCTCACCAATTATTCTTTGAATGCTGTAAAAAATAAATGACATACGAATGCAGTTAAATAGAAATAGAAAATTTATTTCTTTTTTCTTTAAATATATTTTAAGACTCCAGATGCGCATTTTTGGGTCATTCTGTGCCTAATCTTATATTTTTCCAAATATGAATAAAATTATAATAAATTATAATTGCTTACTGATCGCAATTCTTTTTAGAAAATTTAAGAATTTTATAGTACATACTCTGTACTATTTATGGTATTCCTGAAATTAATTTTATACGTATTTTCTTTAATATTTATGAATTTTTTTCTACGCGTGACATAAATTCAAAAATAAAAATATTTTATAAATGACAATTGTTTTTGTTAAATAAACAATTCAATGTATTATTTAAAGTTGGTTCTTTTGCGCTATTTAGTGTACGGTTTAAAGATTTTGTGATACAATTCATGTATTAGTTTTGAGGAAGTAAAACTGGCGTTAATAAAAATGTTAATACATTAATAATTTAGTAGCACTTTTGGATTTTGTAAAAACAGATTTATCAAAATGTTCTGCAGTTTACTCAATTTAAAGAAGAAACGTAGAATCAATTCCTTTGTTATTGTAATATATTCTTCTGTATCGTGTAAACAAACGTGTCAGCAAACATTAAACAATATGACGTTCGGCATGTGTGTGCACAATTTTTTTAATATTTTTGAATAGCTACGTAGCAAGTGTAGAAAAGTTCATCGAAATTTCTGGTTCATTTTGATGGAACTTGATGGAAACTTATTTACGCACGAAAACGTTTATTGAGTAATGATCATGTAATGATACAAGAAAATATAATGTGTGTTTGTTTACAATTTTATACATCAGATTGTTTTTTCATATGATGATTTGATTTTGATGTTGAATCGTATACTTGCAATAGAATCACACATCTCCAACACTTCCCCTCGAGGCAGCAATCAAAAATTCACTATTTTATTCGATGAACTTAAGTCCAAGAAGTTTCATACATGTTTCGTGTCGTATTTTCACCAAATCTTTAGTAAGTACATCTGCGGCCATTTCATTTGTAGGTACATATCCTATAGATATCAGTTTGTTTTTGACCGCATCGCGCACAAAGTGATGTCGGATATCTATATGTTTTGTACGAGCGTGATACACAGGATTTTCCGTTAATTTCTGAGCTCCCAAGTTATCGTTCTTCAATATAATTTCTTTGTAGTCTGCTCCGAAAATTCTTAACATCCTCCTCATGTATAAAGCTTCCTTAGTTGCCTCTCAAAGGGCCATATATTCGGCCTCTGTCGATGACAAAGCCACTGTCCGTTGTTTTTTGGATTCCCAACTAACAGGTCCCCCATTCATAATGAAGGTATACCCTGTGTACGATCTGCGATCTATGTTACAACCACCCCAGTCAGCATCCACATATATCATAGGAGGAATATTAGAACGAGAATACACAAGGCCTACGTCGCTAGTTCCTCTGAGATATCGTAGCACGCGTTTGGCAGCCTTCCAATGCGCCTCTGCGTGGCAGTCATTGAATTGACTCAGGTAACTAACTGCGTATGTTATGTCAGGTCTGGTTCCCACTGACAAATACATCAATGCTCCTATTAACTCACGGTATGGATTTTTCTTTTGGTAATCTTCCGTTTCGTTTTCTTTTTTCTGTAATTTCAGACCCGGTTCTATTGGTGTCGATACAGGTTTGCACTCGAACATGCCAAATCTTTCAAGAATCTCTTTTACGTATCCTTTTTGGCTTATAGTGATCATATTTTCACTTCTTGTAAATTCTAAGCCTAAGCAATACTTAATATTACCCAAATCCTTTACCTCAAATCTGGTTTTCAGATGATTCTTCAGTCTTCTAATTTCTGAATCATCACGTGACATCAGCAATATATCATCAACATAAATGATGATAAAACTTCTATTCTCAGTCGGTCCAACGTAATATACACATGGGTCAGCATCTGACGAAACAGCGCCAAGATTCCGTAACTCCTTGTCTAGTCGAGAATGCCAAGCACGGCCTGCCTGACGTAATCCGTACAAGGCCTTGTTCAGCAAACAAACTGCGTCGAATTTCTTCAAATTTTCTAACATCGTTTTCGCTTCCTCTTTAAAAGAAGGTCCGGTACGAACGATGTGGTTTTAAATGTCTTCCAAATGTTCTGGAATTTCCATGAAGATTTCTTCTTCGACTTTACCATTTAAGTATGCTGTTGCAATATCAATCTGTTCAATTTTCATGTTCTGTTGAACTGCCATAGCTATTGCAAAACGTATTGAACTTAACCTGGCCACAGGAGCGAATGTTTCATGGAAATCAATCCCAGGCCTTTGAGAAAATCCACGCGCTACAACGCGTGCTTTTCGTTTCTCAATTGTTCCATTGGAATTTAACTTGTTGCGTAGAACAAATCGACTTCCAATGATTCGTTTGCCTTTCGGTCGTTCTACAAATTTCCAAGTACTGTTTTTGATTAACGACCGTACTTCCGACGCCATAGCATCTTTCCATTCTTCAGAATTTACTCCCGATATTGCTTCTCTCACAGGAATTTCAGCAATAAATGCTAACTCTGCTTTCTCGTTTACGTTCGTGATATATTCTTTTCGGGGTCTTCCTCGCCGTCCACTTCTAATTAACCGAGGACGTCCACGTTTTCGAATCACATTCTTTTCGTCCTGACTTTCTACCGTTCCTGGTTCTTCAATCATCTTCTCCAGATCCTCTTCACTTTCATCAAGGTGTCTCGAAGATAATTGTACATCGATACAATGATTTCTAGAATTTTTCTCTGGATAAAAGTCTTCAGACGATGCTTTCAGAGTTTTCTGTGGTTCCTCAAGAAATTTAACATCACGAGTAATTTCAATCTTTTTAGAATTTGGGAGCCAAACCCTGTAACCTTTTGACTCTTCAGAATATCCAACGAAGATTCCTTCTCTTGATCTGGCATCGAATTTTCCTTTTGTTGGAGTTTTATCAATACAAAATACCTTGCATCCAAAGTCTCGGAAATATTTTACGGTTGGCACCTTGCCATGCCATAACTCGTGAGGAGTTCTTCCATCAAGCTTTTTAGTTGGGCAGCGATTCCTGATGTAACTTGCTGTGTTGACTGCTTCTGCCCAAAATGACGGTGGTAAATTTGACTGAAGCAAAAAACATCGTGCTGATTCCACTAAAGTTCGATTTTTCCTCTCTGCCACTCCGTTCTGTTCTGGACTGTAAGTCGTTGCAAGCCTACGTTGGATGCCTTCCATTTTCAAATATTCGTCAAACTCTTTATTTACGAACTCTCTGCCATTGTCAGACTGAATGGTTTTTATCTTTATATCGTGCTGCTTCTCAACAAATACCTTAAACGCTTTAAATTTTTCTAAAGCTTGATCCTTACTTCTTAGGAATCTCACTTCCGTCCATCTCGTATAGTCGTCCGTGAATGTAATAAAGTAATTTGCTCCACTGATAGACTGGACACGCATCGGACCGCATATGTCCATGTGAATGAGTCCCATTTTCTCCGTTATTCGATTTGAAATCTTCGGGAATGGAGGACGTGTCATCTTCCCCTGAATGCAGATTTCGCAGTTCACATTTCCAATTTCATCTTGCAGGTTAATGCCTCGAATAGCTCCTTTCTTCGATGCCTGGACAAGATCATGGAAATTTAGGTGACCCATTCGCCGATGCCAAATGTGAGCAGCATTTACCGATGAAGTTGATGTTTCAGCATCTGTTTCAACGTTTTGACATCTGTCAGATACAGTACCTTTTACATAGTATAGATTGTTGTCGCGTTTCGCAGTCAATATTACGCGACCATCTACATCTATTACTGAAGCCTTTTGCTCGTCGAACACAACTTTATATCCTTTATCTGTCATCTTGGATACTGACAATAAGTTTGTTCGTAGTTCAGGCACGTGTAACGTGTCATTCAAAATAACATCGCGCTTCTTGCCATTTAATGTAGTTTCTATCTCCACAATTCCCCTTGCTTTTATTACAGTAGACGCATTGCTTGCTAACTTTAAGGTATCTTGTTCACTATTGCAAACCTTGATGAACAAATTTATGTCTCGACAAAGGTGTGACGTACTCCCACTGTCAAGGCACCAATTAATATTCGTGTTGTCAGCAATTTGACATATGTCATTAGTTGATATTAGAGATACTCGAGGAGAAGATCTCTTGTCCACTTTCTGAGATGTGCAATCTGAAGCCTTATATCCCTTTTCGTGACACTTGTTGCATCTGTATTTGAATGGCTGCTTTTCTTTCTTCTCTTTGCCGTTAAATGAATTATTCTGCTGTTTTTTCCATTTCTTGGTAAACATAGCACCCTGCTGCGAACTTGAGGATGTCGTGTTTTTTCTAGCATCTTGCTCCTCAATTATTTTGATCCGTAGATTTTCCGGAGTAGGAAGCTCATCACGACTCTCAATAGCGACTCTAAAATTTTCGAAACTTGACGGTAGGCTATATAACATCATGATAGCCAGTTGGTCTGGATTAATATGTACGTCCAAATCAGATAACTTATCCACTGCATCGAAGAAGTTGTGTAGGTGTTCACGTACATCATCCCCTTCATTCATTTTCTGCAGCGTAAGCCCTTTTAGCAATGTGGCTTTACGAGCAGGTCCCTTTGACTCAAATATATTATTTAATTTTAACCATAATTCTCGGGATGTGGTGCAATTTTTGACTAATTTTAACTGACCTGCACCTATGGATAAAATCAAATCTGACAGGGCCTTTTCATCTTTGGCGTGCCAATCCCGGATTGCAACAGCATTATCTCCGGTAGGTTCGGGCCTTTCTATTTCACCGCTAACGTAACCCCAGGCATCATTTTTGATTAACAGAGCACGCATTTGCAGTTTCCACGTGTCGTAGTTGTCACGTCCCAGCGCTTCAATTCTCACAACACTGTTCATGTTCCTTTAATCTAGCTTATGCAACGAAAAAATGACAAGCTGACACAATACAGTCAATTAAAGTTCGTTTTTCCTTTTTAATACTAATGTCAATTTTTAGCACTAAATACACTTTATCCTGACTTTTATACAGCTCTTTGTTCTGCACAGCTTGGAACTTCTTATAAAGTCTTGTAACACTCTCTACAATTTCTTCTACTCAATTATTACTTCGTCGACAGGCGAATTTACGTTTTCTGAGCAGCGTTCTTAAATTCTATTCCTTTTGAAGCCTCTGGGCCCATAACCTGATGGAACTTGATGGAAACTTATTTGCGCACGAAAACGTTTATTGAGTAATGATCATGTAATGATACAAGAAAATATAATGTGTGTTTGTTTACAATTTTATACATCAGATTGTTTTTTCATATGATGATTTGATTTTGATGTTGAATCGTATACTTGCAATAGAATCACACATCTCCAACACATTTAGATGACTTTTTGAACTTTTATTGTCAATTCAACATTAAACAAAGTTCCATTATATTTTAGTGTTTTCTTTACAAAACTGCCACATTGTACCCATTGTTAAAAAAAAACTACTACAAAATTCGTTATTGTACTTCTGAATTTTGCTATTTATTATTTATTCCAACCACGCTTTGTGACGGTTTCGAAACCGTCACAAAGCGTGGTTGGAACAGTTCGAAACCGTCACAAGCATGCACTCATCATATTTGACAAAGTCGTCAAAATAGATCATTATTTCGGTGGGCAACTGATTACGACTGTTTCGAAACCGTCACAAAACGTGGTTGGAACAGAGTTAATGACAACTTCATATTTTGAACGAAAATTGAAAGCTGCGATAAGTGATCGACCAACTTGCACGAAATCGTTGAATCAAAGGTTAGACGAAACCACCTGACCAATAAGCGATTAGAAAAATTGATCAAGTTTTAGTTTGACGGTGACTTGGTGATTTTGTGCAATTGACCGTTTACTTAACGCAGATAAAGTTAAAATCAAAGTGAAAAATTGTAAATCTAATTATCCATTAAAACCAGTCAAAACATGTCCCTCGTAAACATTTAATGCGTTTTTAAAAATTTAATTTGTATTTGTTCTTTCAATCTCGTTTTAATAACTGCAGCAGCTCTTTATTTATTTTATTTTATTTTCAATAATTAAAACTGAAGCTACGTTTGTATAAACTAATTGTAAATATAAAAAATTATTCAACGTAAAAACATTTTGCACCTACGCTAAAAAAGAACTCTAGGATCAAATTAAATATTTTACAAGAGACACTTAAACAAGTCATCTCTTTTAACTATTTTCTTAAATATATAATCGTATAATAGTATTCTAATTTCTAAACTAACGCTTTCTACTCTACGCTGGGCCTACGCTGAGCCTTACCTCAGTCATTTCAGCCTTTTACATCGGACAATATTGAAAAATCAATGTGGACTCTGGTATTGGTATGTGCTTTTATATTCCTGCGATTTCAGTTTCTATATACAGGGTGTCCACCGAGTGCCGCGGTCTTCTCTACCGTCTACAGTATATAAGATAGAAAAAAAATTAATCTTGATATTTTCTATGTTAATATTAATTGTCTGGCTGGAGATTTCAATTTTGATCTCTAATATCTATTACTGTTTTCCATTTGATCATTTAATTCTTCTTTAATTTTATTGTCTTTCTCCATTTTTCTTTCATTTCTCTCAGCAAAGCAACTGCGTATGATTATTTTTTTTTCATTTGCTTTTTCAATTTCACTTTGAATTAGCTTATAACGGCGAAACAAATGTATGGTATATCGTCGTCTCAATGCTTTTTTGTTCCATCCCACATTTTTCGATATTTTAAGTTAAATCCACTTTTGATAAATTCAGTGCATGTTTATTGTGTTTACCAAACCTTCTGTAACAAAAAAAACTCTATCAATGGGAAATTAGATGCCCATTTGTTCCATAATTCATTTTGGACATGTAATTTCCGTGCTTATGTGTTGATTAATTTCCAAATTAAGTGTTGTTGTATGGCACAAATAAGTATTGAGGTGACGATATGTAATTGCATCCGGTTATAGCGTCCAATCCGGATATAGTGTCCAGATTTTCCGGTCCCTTCAAGGACGTTATATGTGACTTTCACTGTATATGTTATTTTATGCTAACCCAAAGAAATGCAAACGTGAAAACGTAAATCTTCGATTTATTGACCGCACTGTAATTTCTAAAACCAGCCGTGCAATTGTAGCAATAAACAATGCAAGAAATTGCTCTCGACAACGTAAACGTGTGGGCAAGGAAAAGGAAGAGTTATTATTACGTGCGGCGGTGTAGGTGGTGGTCTTATCTTCCCATGATAAGATAATGGAGAGATCATGTTCGCACGAAAGTGCCTGCATTATATATCACTTACCATACAAATTAACAGGAAGTAGAATAACGTAATTCCCGTACGGGCGGGCGTACTATACACGCTAAGAATGAGCTTTCGTCATATTTCATCATATCTTATTCCCACCGGCACGAGATCTTTCTTGAAAATTGCCTCCGGGATGCAGTTTCAAATAAATTTATGCTTATCGAACAAACATACTTGTTTATACCTACTGGCAGTTAATACTTAATACCTACTCGTAGGTTTGAGAAAAGGCGGAAGAAGTGGATCCTCAGACTATACATCGAAGAAGTGAGGCGCCAAATTTTCAGAAACGTAATATTAGAATTCTGTTTCAGACTGGAGTAGTAGGTATTAAAAAAGAATTATGGGAAACTTATTACGTTATACAGAGTACGTCAATGCAGTGGGAAAATTTAAAAGGTTGGTTATTCATTTGACATTTGGGTGAGGTTGCTGAATTTGATGTTATATTGTCAGCCATTTAATGCCATTTAGTAAACAGTGGCCGCCGATGATTCAATTTCGACCTGGTCACGCCGTCTAACTTCGCGATCATTTCTGTGAGTTCGAGTCGAACACCAGGGGAGTCTGGTGTTTGCTGGAATGGTCGGGAAGGACCTTTCCTTTATTTCCTTTATTCACTCCGTGCAGGGATGGAGTCAAAATAGAGGGAAAGACCGAAGCTATATTGATACAAGTTAAAGTGCGAAAAGAGTAAATAGCGTGAATGGAGTTGAATAAAGGAACGCAGTTTTAATAAGAAAGGGGCGGCGCGCTACTTGAATTAGTTTCATTCCGAAAGCGAACTGTATGTCTAGCGATCAGTAGAACGTTAGCTCGTTATTATTGTGCTTTCATTGTGTTAAGCGATCGTAGACATTAAAGTGTTTTTAAAATAAACAACGCAACACAATTATAATTTGTGAATTCCGAAGTCGTAACAATAGTCTAATGGAGAATTAAAAATGTTATTTTATTTTACTATCAAATTTTTATATAAATGTATAAGTTGGCTGCGAATTGCTTAAAACTGTCAAAAATATTCTAAACAAATAATAAATAAATAAGATCAAGTCAATAAAGTGAAATATTATTGAATATGAGATGACGATGTAAATCTTAATTGCAAAACTAACCTGTATGATAATATCAAGTTATATTCACCTAAAAATAGTAAAGGAGACTGTGGTTTAAGGAATAATTGAAATTTATCTCCGCCCACAATAATTTTATATCCGTAGATACGTATTTCAGCAGCTAAGCTGCCATCTTCAGTACAATTTAATATTTATATAAAACTACATGGAATCTAACAGCTACCTACCTACCTACCTGATCATATTATCTATACTACTAATACTATCTAAAAATAACAAAATTAACACTAAAAAATAGTAAAAGAGAGACTGTGGTTTAAGAAATAATTGAAAATTATCTCCGCCCACAATAATATTAACAGTCAAAACCTACCAAAAATGCAAATCAAATAAAACGGAAATGAGTATTGGTCTAATAACCGGAAACGGTTCTTATTCTCCCGAATAAAGAACTTCTGTAAGCATTTAATTCCCTGTTATTTGATACCGCTTGAATTTATCCCTGAAAAGAAATTATATACCTATATATGCATATGCATGAACCTATATATATATATGCAAAAATCGCCAAAAAGCAACCTACAGATTAGAGCAGATCACACCCACACACCACAAGTTAAGAGCACTTTACGATATTTATCTCGGAGAATCCTCTCCTTATCACATATCGAGTGCAAATGCGCTTAACTGTCTCTAACACCCCTTTATATAAAATTTAAGTCGCGACCTCTTGCGGCTGACTTTTGACCTAACAAAAACGACATCTGGCGGCCGATTCCTGACTAAAACACATATATATACACAAACACATAAATAAATATATATATATGCACAAATCGCCGAAAAGCAAGCTACAGATAAAAGCAGGTCACACCCACACACCACAAGTTAAGAGCTCTTCACGATATTTATCTCGGAGAATCCTCTCCTTATCACATATCCAGTGCAAATGCGCTTAACTGTCTCTAACACCCCTTTATATAAAATTTAGGTCGCGACATCTGGTGGCTGATTTTTGACCTAACAAAAGCGACATCTTGTGGTCGATTTCTGACTCAAACACACACACATACACATACATATATATATATACATTAAAAAGGAAAAGGGAGAAAACGGTGCGATTCCCTTTTTAGACTCTCGTGTAATTAGAAACAGCAAAAATGAATTAGAAATCGACATTTATCGTAAAGATACAAATACTGGCCGGTTTATAATTAACGAATCACAACATTCTGTACAACACAAACTCGCGGCACTAAATTTTTTAGTAAATAGATTACTCTCATTTCCACTTACTAAATTCCGATATGACAAAGAACTTAAATATATTAAAAGTGTTGCGGTTCATAACGGTTATACTCCCCAAATAGTAGATAATATAATTAGGAAGATTAGCCATAGGAAACAAGTCCAAAATTCTAGCACTCTAACGGCAACTTCATCTCTAGGAAAATTTGTTAAAATGCCTTTTGATGCACTTTACACTAAAGGTTTAAATTATATTTTTAAAACTCAAAATTTACGATTAGCTTTTTCTACTAACAATACTATAAAGAATTTATTGGGAAACCCGAAAGATAAAGTTGACGTTGAACAGAAATCTGGAATTTATGAAATTAAACGTAATGAATGTGCTAATAAATATATTGGACAAACAAAAAGAAATATATTAACACGTTTTAAGGAACATTTAAGTCACTATAGGTACAATAGGTTTGAGAAATCAAGTGTTGCCCAACATATTTACAATACTGGACACAGTATTATTAAAGATAATTTAAAACTCATTAAGGCGGTATCAAATAATAGGGAATTAAATGCTTACGAAAGTAGTTTTATT